>SRSM01000477.1:0-74359 GCA_019593545.1 Apocynum venetum
TCGATCGGAGCTGAGAAATCAAGGAAAGTAATAATGGAGAAAAGGTTGCTGATGAGATCATTGTATCGTGCCATTTGCCGCAGACCTCAGGTATTATCCTCCCCCTCACCCTCCTCCAGCGCTGTCGCCGTTAGTCAAGTCAGCCACCTCCATCTAAATCACTGTTGGCGTCCTACTGTTTCTCCTAGAAGACTGCCCATTGGTACTTTTTGCAGCTTTCTCCATTCGCGTTTTATCTTTTATTTATGCATGCCGTTGAATGCCGGAGAGTCTGGATAAGTAAAGTTGTTAAATTTTTTCTTTTTCTCAATCAGCTATTTTATAGGTGATAAATGTGCCATTTTTTTTTCCCTGATGCAAACTGGATTTATTAACTAGGCCTTTTGCATTGATTATAATTTGCTGGGGTTTTTGTTGTATTTGTTGGATAGCAATTGGTACACTTATGAAACTTGTAAAAATGGTTCCTTTGTGGTCAAAGAGATATCAAATGGCTTCTAGTGTACCATTGAGGTCTTAATTAGGAACCTATAAAGGACGAGCAATGGAAGTAATCTATTGAGCGTAAATTGTTACAACTATAGTTTATACAATGTAAATTGTTATCAGTAGCAGCAAAAGCTATAATATTTAGTTGGTGATTTTGGGGATATAGTGAAAGTGCATTATGTTCTTTTTAAGCTTAAGAGATTTTATGTTGAAATTCAGCTTATGAAATGGAGAAATAAGGATCTAGATCAGCTTGCCCATCCTGCTCTCCTGCAAGACACCTTGCTTGATTCTATTATGCGGGGTTAGGTATTTGCTTGGATATTCTTTTCTAAAGGTTTTTCTGATTTCTATTATCGAAGCCTTTTTCTGACTTCAAGCTGTGTAATAAATGTGTATTAGTCTTAAATATGTGTCCGCATTTTCCCATGCCAAGGGAAAACACTTTTTTTTTTGGGGGGTGGGGTGAAGAGATTATACGACATTACCATTTCAAAGAAGGCCACTCCTACATAAAGCCTCATGCATTTAGATGCACTGCGTGACAGCCTAGCAAGTACAGTGCAATGGCCAACTGGACCACTTTTTCTGTACCTGTGTATACTGTATAATTTTTCGGTTAAGCTTCGGAATCTGATTTTCCTAGCTGAAACGTAGGTTTCCAATCCTCATTAACCATGAGAATTGGGAGTACACGCCATTTTTCTGAAGACATGTCTCACATGGCTGTCATAAAAGACTCAGAAATTGAGTGTGCATTTAAGGATTTAATGGCCTCAAATTTGATGAGCTTCCACCGGCTGTCGTTCACAATGTTAAGAAGGCGTTGTCAAAAAGCACTGATGATAAGTCTGGGCAGGAGGCCTTAGCCAATGTATTTAGAGCAGCTGAGGCTGTTGAGGAGTTCACTGGGATACTCACATCAATAAAGATGGAAATTGATGATATCATTGGGTTAAGTGGCGAGGTAACATAAACTATATTCAATAAAGGGCCAATTTAGCAGCCTAGCAGGGTTTCTATTCACTACCAGTATACTGAATCATTCTGCAGGATGTGAAGCCATTGCCGGCTGAACTTGTCAATGCACTACGTACTGTCTACCAACGGTATGTTGCATACTTGGATGCATTTGGTTCAGAGGAGGGCTATCTGAAAGAAGAAAGTTGAGACTGAATTGGGATCAAAGATGATACATTTGAAGATGAGGTGCAGTGGCCTTGATTCTGAGTGGGGAAAGGTACATCTATTTTCTACTTTATTTTCCTGGGGCAATTATTTTTCTCTCTTCCTTTGCTAGAAACCATGTTCAATTTTGTTTCCCAGGTCACTGTCCATTATTATTAAATTATTTCACAATAGTTTAGTATCTTTAAAATTCAGTGGAGATTTGGCCAGCCCTCTTTCAGATAGATGTCAATTTTTATTTTGTGATCTCTGTTAATATGCGAGTAGATACCTCTTGCAGGCTACTTAATAGTATTACTACTTCCTGTTTTACTTGGAACAAGGTTTTGCCTCAAGTATATTATGTATTTTGTCACATCCCAAAATGAAGTTTTCTAGAGGGTACCATCAAAAAGTAAAAGAAAGTTTTGTTTATCTTAGCAGTAGTAATTGAAAAACACATGTTACAACAAATTTATCTTATCTTTTGTTTTGAAGTAATCTAAAATTGTCTTTAAGAAGATTGTTTGTTCCTCAAGTATATGAAACATTGATGCTCAAATTTCATCTTCAAATTGCAGGTCTCAGTGCTTGGGACGTCAGGACTAGCTGGTTCTTATGTTGAACAAAGAGCATAGATTTGAAAGGATATAGGTTACCTCTTATCATGTTCTTTTGGCGTTTTCCTTTGAAGAAGGCAAATGTTGTTTTCATGTGACTGATGCGGCTGATTTGTGTGATATAGTCGTCATTGCAACGCAAAATAATGCTTATCAAGTCTTGCCTAGCAATCAAAAATAATATTTAGCAATTCTTGTCACGAACTGTGAACACCATGCCCTGGTTGCTTGAAGCTTTTATGCATCCTTTAGATAGCAGTTCTTTTTGGTGTGCATTAATGTCCTTGCTTTTCTGGAGGGAAGATTGCCTATTTGTACAATTTCATTACATTCTGCGCGCCTAGCGCCCTGCCCTGCTTCTGTTTTGATTTTATTAATGGTTTGAAAATGACTCTGAGCAATGAAGAAAAAAATCACTGAAAGCAGGGAATGCACGAAAAGGAATAGAATAGAAGGCAATAATCATTTGGTCCACCGTTAGCACCTCAGGAAATGAAAGATTAGATCTATCTTTGCTCTTATGGTTTGCTTGTAAAGCAGCCCAAAAAAATTTGCATGAACTTGGAAGTCATTTTTCTTTTTTTTTCCTCGAGGAAACAAATACTGCCCTCTTTTGTTCATTGGGGCCGTTAGTTCATATTACTCAGAATACTGTAATTCTTCCTTTCACACTTTAGTTTTTCTTCTATGTGGCCGTACAATTAGGCTGGCCAATTTCAAAATTATCTTAAGCCTTGGCAATAGAAACGATTAACTTGAATCAAGATTCAAGATGTGTAATAAAATGTCCTGCTTTAATGTCTAGTTGCAGTAAAGAAATATTTCGTGTTTCTTGTATTCTAGATATAAGCTTTCAAACTTCACCTGGGGACATTGATGCTGATATCATTCCTATCTTCTTTTTTGTTTTTTGATGAGTAAGATATCATTCCTATCACAATACAAACCATAAAAAGTAATTATTCCTATTCTCCTTTTTCCTCTGTACTCTTCAAGCCCACCTGTACTCGGTCCAAAAGAGAATGCTCAAGACTTGCTTTCTGGAATTAATTTCCAGTAGAAGCAGAATTGGAAAGCTGAGGACAAGTTCAGCAAAGGTCTATTCATCAGTTTGTCTTGATAACTCTAGTACTTTTACGCCATGACCAAGAATCAGAAGGTGATTTTGGCAGAGGTGGAAGCAACAAGACCCTTTTACAGAGACCAAATGGCCACCCCTCACAGTGACGCAACTCTTGAATGATCAAGCGTCGTCTCCGAAAATCAGGAAAATCAATCCTGCTCATACTTGAACAGCGAGATAATGTAGTCTTAGCTGATACAAATGCCTCCATGCTTGAAACACTAGTAGAACGAGAGAGACGACTACTTGGTGTCAAGAAGTTTTCTTCTATTGCTTCATCCTCTTTAAGCTTTTCTTGCATTGCCTTTGGAGTCATAAAGGATCTCTTGTTGGAGAAAATGCCCAGCAGAAACTATCCCCAGCAAGGCTTGACTTACGCTTCACCTTAGACTCCATGTACTTGCTTATGATTGCTGAAACAAACACCTGAAAACAAGAACACATCATTTCATTATCAGCAAAATAATCCAGACATTAAAGAGCAACTCTTTGACATGGATATGTACTTCCTGTTCATCATCAAAGTCAGTTGTGGGTGTTTCTTCTTCAGAATTCGAAAAAGAAGGCCTTCCTCGAAAAGCACGGCAGTCAGCAAATGCATCTTTGAGAGTTGAAGTGAGAAACTTGCATCTCTTGGAGTGATCCGGTGACTCTTCATTAGGAGAATGGCAGTTGGAAAACGCATCCTTGAGAGTTGCAGCAAGAAATTTGCATCTCTTAGATGGATTTGGTGGCTCTTCATAACGAGAGAAAGTCATGTTGAAGTAAGAATAAAAATGGAACTTCTCTTTGAGGATTTGTTTCTGAAAAGATGGCATACAGAACTATGCATATATAATCGTGTTTTAGTTTTCAATTTGATGTCCCAGTTGAAATGCTTTTGTGAAAGTGGCCTGCCACCCATCTTTATATCTCAATTTGTGGATTTTTTATCTTTGGGGTGAAGACAAAGGTATAAGAAGTCGACAGATTTTAGACCTCTCACTGCCTTCTGATGCAAAATCATCGCACATTGAATATAACAAACTCCTCTGCAAGGCATAAAAGTTGTACAATCTTTAGTTTCACTTCCAACTTAAGTTAATAAAAACCAGGGATATGCCACCAAACAACGACTACTAACCCGAAATCTTTTTGTTAAAATGGTTCTCAGTCCACAATAATCTCAATTTGGAAAAGGAAATATGATAAGGTTCAAGAGTCATGCGGAGTAATTATAGCTTGTTCCTCTGAAAATGAATGCAGAGAATCAAATTACACATGTAAAGTAAAAAAAAAAAACTTGATGCTCCTTTGAGCAATGATAATGTCATTCCATCTCTCCTTTTCTTTTCGTACAACATGCTTTCAGCTGGGTTCCACACACCTTTCCAATATACTACAAAAGTATTTCACAAAACAAGACATTAGACACTTTTGATCATTTTCAATGGCCCCAATAGTAGCACGCCGCACTTTTGGGAGAAACTGACTTTTTCTAAACATTATTTTTCCTTTAGTAATCAAATATACATCCTGAAGTAGCTCAATCCGATGATATAGCCAATGTTTCAGAGCTTACATTGTTACTTCTGACGCCCCAAACGCTTGAGTTGTTTCTCCCATGTCAGGGACTTTGAGAAGTCAGTCTACAAGTGAGTCAGAATTTTTAAGTTCACAGAAATCCTCTGACAGCATTCATGTATACAAGGATCTTCAGCGAACAAGTTTTCCTACTGCTGATGATAAGTATTCTGGTAGAAATTAAATGCATGAAACATGGTAACAAGACTATCAACAAAATTGCACACACCTTGCTATACACAGACTCATGGACAGAGAAACCATCACTTCATACTAGAACATTCATTATTTTGGCAGGAATTTTCAAGCCAGAAGATAGTGGCAAATACTGTGAGATTCTTAATACCCCCCATTGTTAACCATGCATCAATATCAACCGCTTAAGATATATCATGAGCAGAAAACCTTGCAAAGACTGTTTGAGGTCATATTTGTGCAGATATAGAAGAATTTGTACTCTAAAGAAAGTAATGTATGATTGTATTGCCAATCTTTTCACTCCTTGACAAAGTAACTTTCCTAATTCAAAAACACCTCAAGATCAAATACTAGAAAAATTTGAAGCTAATGAAAATGATTTATACTAATCTGAAACGGGAAAAAGATTGCACCTTGAAAACAGTGGTGAGGGAGATCAGCTACAAAACCAATTTAATACTCTAGCCAACTACTATCAAATTAAGCACCTGAAAAGAGTATTGTATCTAGTGCCATACACTGGCACTTGTATTCAAACCAAAACGCTTTAGATTTTGACTCCTTGAGATTATATTTAAGCATTTATCCAAAGATACATATATTACTAAGTGCAGTTTAGAAAATCATAATCCCATGGTATTTCTGTTTGGTAATTTGGCATGTTATTCATGCCAATGCTTTTCCAGTCACATTTGACACCTGGTCTAGAGCAACAGGAAAAGTTAAGTATTTTTCCTTTTATTTTAGAATAATAGTAAGCTGAATAAATAATTGATGGATGTAAAGACTAATAACAGGCAAACTTTAAGGAATTTCATTTTCCTACAGACATATCCAAGTCAATTTGGATGGTAAGACCAGTTGAGGAATGGAAAAGCAAATTTCAGAGTTTACTTATTCTGCTTTCCCCCTTTTCTTTTAATGTTTTCGAGAATGGGACATATGAGAAATAAAAAGAGGTGAATGCTCCCACTTTCCCCAACCAACCCCCCCCCCCCCAGCCAAAAATAAGAGGAAATATATCAAGTGCTCTATAAGAGAGATAAGAAACTGGATCTAGAGTTTGAATGCTCTATCTCTGAATGCTAAAGAAGTGGTTCACAAGTTCATCCATCTTATTAACCAATACAACATCCTATTTTTCCATCTTATATAATCTACCAATTAGAGGGAAGGATAAGCCATGGCCCTCCCTTTTATCTTCACTCACCAAATCTTAGAATAAGAGAAAGATTCACCTCATCCTTTCATCTAGTTACAAAATAGGTCTGTCTCAGAGTTCTTGAACTTATCCTAGGATCTCACATCTCTCATAATTTTTCTTACAGAATATTCATGGTTTACAGCTTCAACTTCAACATGTTCCAACAGAATAGGATTTATCTGCGTCTTCATCTTTGCACAGAGAACATTTCAGCTGACGGATTCAAAAATAATAATACAGAAGTTCTCAGAGGAAAGTGCACGACACTGATCCAGTTAGAACAAGGTAAATGAATATCATGAAAAGAAACTTTGAAATTGGAAATAGAATCACAAGCTAATGGCCTAAAAGAATAATTTTAACCATGATGTAAATTCGTGAAACCTAAAAGTTGAAGACATGATGAAATAGTACCAACCAATAATGAGTAGTATAGCTGAATAGTTGGAAGACTCACTAAGCTGGTGAGAAGTGTCAGAAATAAGAGACTGAAGCTTAGCAATGGCAGATGTCTTATCAGGTGGGCACTTGGACAGAGCAAAATTTAAAGAATTAACAGCCTTATCAAGCTTGCCAGCAGCCATGGCTGCCATCCCTTCTTTATAAGCTTTATCTGCTTTTCTTGGATCATATTGTGGCGTAGACTTTCCATCATTGTTCTTGTTCTTTGATACAAAAGACGCAGTCTCTAAGAAAGCTTTAGCTCGGCCATACTCCAGAGTAGAAATGGCGGAATTGATCTCAGCCATTAGTGCCTCAGGTTCAGAAGGCATCTTCTTTACATAATCAAAGACACACCAATGATTGCATTCTTCTCCAGAGCCCATGTCTAGCTTTCCCTAAATTCGTCACTGCTATCACAAAATCAATTCTTGGCAGCACAGAATTGGAAATTTCATTTATAACTAATTGAAATCATCAAGCAAATCTCTTCTTGGTACCTTCAAAAGTCTAATTACTTCATTCATGATAAACACTACGCCCACTTTCACCAAAACCCCTCACTTCAGTTTACCACTGGACCTGAAAAATGAAGACGAATTAGAAATATCTGCTCAGATTACCACAAAATTCGTCATCAAATAATCAGTATACTACTGCTGAATACTGATACAATCAAGAAGCTTCTGTTCTTGAACTTTCGGAAGCCCAGAAAACCCCGCCACACAATATTTCCTTCTTGAATACTCAAGTTCTAATCCAAATCATTTCCAATTTTCTTGAAAAAATAAAAAAATAAAAAACAGAATCTTTTGGTATATCTAGTTATGAGAATTCGTTACCTTGTGTAAGGTCATGTATCCTGATGCCAGTAGTCAGTCGGAATAGAAAGTCCCTTTGCGTGGACTTGGTACCCCAAGAGAACTTAAAGGTCTGATTGGTTGCTTGATCCGTAGTGTAAAATGGTTATGATTATCAACCTGAACCACCTTAAAAATGGAGAACCGCAAAAATGAGCTTCAGATATGGCGACGTAAATCTATCAAAATCTTATAGATCAGAAGAAGATAGATTGGACTTGCATTTGATATAGCCGACATTGTTCGAGAAGCTTTGTCCCTCGGTCAGTCTTGTGCCTTAATGCATTCCCTTAAGACGCATGTGGTCACCTAAACAAGCATGACAAGAAAGTTAAAATTGGTTGGTGAGTTAGTAGAAGCAAAGGAGCTTTCAACGAGCCAAGAATTTTTGGGTTTGATTCAAGTTGAGTTCAAGCTCCGACAAAATTGAAATATATGCAAGTTGTCCATTCTTCCTTTCCAAAGAGAGACTCAAGATGGATATGGGTTTTGGATTTGCTGGCTTTTTCAATCCAACTTTTTTTCCAAGTCCACAGCAAATAGTACAATGAAAGGATTATGGAGTAACTCGTAAGAAACCCCCACCAGAAGGGCTCGTCTCCCTTCTAAATTGTCATACAAATGACTACACAACAAAATTACAAGGTTACAAATGACTATCCATGTGAAGCTCAAAATTTGAATTAATCAATAGAGAGATTTTAAGAGAACAAGAGCCACAAGGAAGAATAACACATGTTGACGAAGATTTTGCTGTACGTAAAGTAATTGTATTTCCATTCTTTGATAGCAAATAGCCCATCTCCTCCAACTCTGATGAATCAATTGTAAAGTAATCACCACACCTGCAGCGGTAAGAGCATTCTAAACTTTCACCAGCATCTTCAATTGTAAAATCCTCTAAGCTGACATCTTCAGATGTTGCTGCATCCTGTCTCAGAATTCCCAGTTCTTTATCATAAGTAGCACGCAACTTTGGGTTGCCGAGGATTTCCCACGCCTGTTGTAACTCTAGGAATCTGTTGCCTGTTTCATGGTCAGAAGTTGATGTTTCAGAATCCTTCAGCAACTTATCTGGATGGGAACGCAGGATCAAACCTCGATAGGTTGCCCGAATTTGTTCATAGCTTGCATCTTCCTTCACACCAAGAACATTGTAGTGTGTATTGATTAAGTTACTGCTGATCATCATTGCAGGGAGGATGCCTGCATCCCAAATTCCTACTGCAAGCACATCAAACTTAATCAGGAGAAAAAATAAAATAAAATAAATAATAATAATCAACAGGTTTTCCCTAAGAAAGTAGCAGAAATCTATACAAGAAAAACATGAAAGTACATATTCGTGGTGTCTCTCAACCACTACATTCATCCTGTAAAGTTGGTTACCTATTCATCATCATCTTCCACTAAAGACAGCTGTGGCTGAGAGCAGCAACTATTGAAATGAAGACCACAACCAAGGAGTCACAAACTTATATGATCCTAACTAGACAATCCTTCAAAGAATTTGTTTTCCTGTTTGGTGTGTAGAAAGTTATATGTAGTTCATTAGCGGAGATTGACTTCATATGAGGAAAATTTTCTTCCTCTCCCCCCCCCCCCCAAAAGGATTCCTTATAAATGTAGTGACAAGCAGAAAAAAAGAAAAGAAAAGAAAAGGAAATGCAAAGAATGGAGTAAATATCAATGGCAGTATTTTCCCTCAACAATCTGAAACTACACAAAAGGTCCAACAAAAACAGAAGGCTTATAACCTTCAATTAATAGTGCTGGTGCATCATAAAACACACACTCTTAGAAATTAACTTAAAATCTCTATATGACTTTGTGGGGCGGGGGGTGGGAGTGGACAATACAACAAACCAGCTCACATGCACCATAAAACACCCAGAACAAAATCATAGGATGAAAAACAATATGGTCATGAACACCAAAAGGTAGCTAAAAGTTATAGGAATTCAGTATTCAACCAAATATTGCATATTATTTCAAATAAACTTCTGATATTGGGAATGGATACAATAGTTCCACTTCAGTAGAAGACTTTCTCACTGACACCTAATTATTATTCCATGAAACAGAATCACGTTCCATCCATCAATTTTCTTCTATCACCTAGTGTTCACATTACTACACTTAGATTCAACACACATATTTGAACTGCTTCCTGAGAAGCCATGGAGGTTGCAAATAATCATTTTGCAAAGTAAATTCCATAAAACAACGATAAATTATCACAATTGGCAATTTTTCTCCAATTCTTAAAAATTGGAAATTAAGTTAAAACTAGTCATAGATTTCATCTTCCCTTATTCACACGCAAAACAACAGCAGACAAAGCAAGTGAAAAGCCAACTACAAGCATGCTAGTTGAAAGACACCATTCGAATTGAAATACATATCTTTCTTTATTTCCAATTTCCTATCTGAAATAGATACCATAATTGCTGAATAAAAGAAAATTACTGGGAATTTGGCATGAACCTTTTTTTCTCCCCTTCTGATGAAAATGTTCTTCCCTGATCTCTGCAGAGGAGGAGCCTGAGAGAGCTGGCTCCTTAAGGCCTCATATTAAGGTTTTAGTAGTCTTCACAACAGTTAATACCTAAAGAAGCTTTCTTGGATATAGAAATGGCCAAAGAACTCATCAACTACTATTCCCTTCACATCAAAGAAGCAACCTGGGCAAAAGATAGATACCTATAAAACTTTATAGCCAAAAATTGGTCTAAACCTAAAGTAAGCAAAATCTAAAATAAATTAATCTCACAAAAAAAAAGTCCAATTCCAAAATGTACAGATACATAAGAAAAACAATAGACAGCAGAGAATTCTTGTGCATCAGACTATTTTAGAATGCGCATAATATATAGTTGCAGTTACCTGGATTCTCTTGTGGTAGGGCAGGACAGCGACGGTGAACACGGTGGAGATTGGATGTGCTGGCGGTGGCGCTAGATCATTAGGGCGCCCGGACGAAACACAAATATTAAAAGATAACTCACTTGTCACTTTTCATAAAAACTCCCTGAGGTTTGGTTAAATAGCACATGGATCCCAAACTTTGTAATATATGGAAAGTGGATCAATAGACCCTTTTAAGTAAATTGGGACCTAATTTTTTCAACCTCAACTTCCTTTTTATAATGCAACCCATTTTACACAAATTTAACCACAAAAGTTGTGTTTCTTTTCATTCATAAAAAAGAACATTTGAAACATACATTTTATTAACACAAAGCACATACAAACATACAAAACATGTTAAATGTATATAGATACAAAGATAAACAAATATTATAGAATAAGAAAAATTAATTGTAGATATATTTTTTAGAAAAAAAAAGGGATGAAATCAGCAAAAAAAATTGAAGAAATAATCCCTTTATTTTCTTTAGAGAGACTAGGGAAAGAGAGAGAGAGAGTTTAAAAAATGGGTTAGGGTTAATTTGGAAGGTACATTATTTAACAATCATTCTTAGGATATGTAAATCCTTTAAACTAAAACAATGAATGATGAGATTAATAAATTAGTGAGATATAAATCTTTTAAATTAAGGAGGTTATTAATAGAATTTTGTATAAAAATAAATATGTTTATTTAAGGAAATTTGACATTCAATTTATAACAACTAAAATAGAATTGTAAACATTTAATTTTGAATGTAAGGAGTATTTAACTATCCAAAAGAAGAAAATAATAGTGCTAATATCAAGGTTTTTTTTTTTGAGAAAACAGTATTAATTCAATTACTAAATTTTTTTAAAAAACTTTTCTTAATGTATTATAGGGCTTGAATTCAATTTTTATTCCTATTCTAAATCTTTTTTTTTTTTTTGCCATTCTAATTCTTAATGCTATTAATATATTTTATATTATAATCTATCATATAACATTTAAAAAATTTCTCAAATTCTCATTGAAACTTATACATGTTTATATTTCTATTTTGATATATACACACACATATGTATTGTGTTCATTTTTTAAGTTAACATCTCACCCTAACTAAAGTAATAAATTAAAAATATAATAATAATAATAATAATATAAATCTGCCTATCCTAGAAATAAAATTAAAAAAATGCCTCTACCTAAAATTATACGCTCTCTCTAATTTCATATTAAATTGTAAAAACACATTTAATTTTTACTGAAGAAGAGACCATACAACTTGTTTATCAACCGAACCTTTGATGTTTAGAAGGAAAGATATGAGGAAAAACTCTGGCACAATCCACCAATATCCTCTACCTTTTCTTTGGCTATCTTTACAACCTTCCTCTTCATTCAACATCATCCTCGGCCAAAATCTTCCCAATATGAAACTTCAAAATTATGCAACTCGCAGATGCAAAGTTGCATAAACAACCTAAACTAGAACTTGGCCCTCCCAAACCCTGCAATGGTTTTGCCACACAGAGCATAAAAGCTACATTATGTATTTGATTAAGACTACTTTCTAGCTCCATGTTTGTTGGCCATCATATGACTGCTCATTACAGATTCAGTATGTATTTGAGAAGAATGAGAAAAGAACCCATATCAACAAAATTTCAGTTCAGAAATTTATGTAATGTCAAGATGAGGACCAAGGTGACATATCAAGAAAGCATCAAATATCTGCAAGAGAGGCTAATCATCATCAAACCTTACTGCTGTGACAAATTTCCCTTTCCCTTTCCAGCTGGTTCGTAGCCTAGCTTAGTGCATGTAATTACAATTGCAGAAATAAACGAGATTCAAGAACTCCAGAATGGACTATCTAATGGAAGAGATCTCAAATTACATACTTGAACAGAAGGTTTTCACAGATTAATTCATGATGAAAAGTTTGTATATTTCAACTATTTCTGAGCCATTACCTCAGCACTCGACTTTCCTATTCAAAAGCCAAGAGCTACAAGCTCAATGACAGGATTCTTCATCCTCCTCCAGACAAAAGAAAAAAAAGGAAGAGTTAGTGAGAATCAAACATAGAGCAATTTGCTAGTCTAGTTGATGGGGTACTTATAACACCTCCATCGAAATAACAATTTGTAGCCTTACATATCTTCAGCTGCCTACATGTCAAACTGAACTGGTAATTATACACTGATCACACCTGAAACCCAAGGAACAATCACTGGTGCATTGGGGTGGGCATTTCTGTAAGATTCAGGGTATCTATCCTTAAAGTTCAATTTGGGTGTCTCTGCCTGCATTCGGTGAAACAAGGCCAAGCTTAATTGGATGACTTTCCTTGATTAATGGAGAACAACTAAAAGAACAAGGCAGCTATTGAACATTGTAGTAAGAGCTCAAAACTTACATATTTGAGCCAGCACTCTTGATTTTTGTGTTTGTATATATCAGGGGAATAGCAACCAGTTTCAGATGGGCAATAAACCCATGTGTTACATTTTCTTTCACCAGGCCTTGCTTTTTTTGCATGATCCATGCAAGCCATGCAACAGTCATAGGCAGATTCTTTGTGGTGGGTGAGACCCCATCTGACAGCAGCACCATCATAGTCTGTGTGAAGTTCAGCATGACATTCAGGAGGCAACCGCCTGCCAGGTAAAATTTCTTGATCTGAAAATTTAGGTTCCAAGTCAGAAAGTGAGGATAAATAGAATACAAGCGAAGAAGAAATTCAGAAATTTTGGTAATCTATAACTGAAGAAAATCTCCAAAAGTAGTAAAAGACAAATGATCTCTGATTAATTGGTCAAATTCAGCATTCCCTCAGATTATCTGCAAGGAGGTTATATATTTGATATTTCTACTGTTTATCTTTTAGGGCTTCTATACATAAGAACAGAAGGTGGGGGAGAGGATTTGGAGACTGCAACAGAGAGTTGTGGACTATAAAGAAAATGAATTGTGAACTTACCAAGTTCTTCTGCACCTTCAGGTTTGTCATCATGCTCCTTATTTATTATTTCAACCGGTAACCAAAGACCAATCTCCTCTGAAAGCTCAGCCCAACCAGAACCCAAAGCTCTCACAAGCACAACTGCACCACATACATTGAAATATAAAATGAAAGTAAATGTATATGGAGACCACCAAGAAAGACAGGAAAAACCTAGACAATAAAATGGATCTATTCTATGAACGAAAACTTTAGGTAGCAAAACAATTTAAAGTGGCAAGGATAGAATAATAGATAGGAGACCATACCAGCTTCTTCAGGCAGAATAGTAGAATTCATAATCTTTCCACGTAGTACTGTTTTAGCTTCTTTCCGTTTTGTCTCACGCCAACTTTCTACAGCCTCTGCTTAAAAACAGCATTTCCAGGATAAGACATGAGAAGAAACATAAACAATAATCAGCTATACCAAAATTTGATGATAGCAGGCTTTTCACATAGTGGGATGTGAAACAGGAGTATGATAAGAATTATCCAGGCTTCTTAGCATAGTTATGGCTTTGTTTTTAGGAAATCCTACAGTATTATAAAGAGAAAGGAAAGAAGGGAAAGAGGAAAGGGAAAATGGAATGGGCATGAGTAAGTGAGCATCAAATTTGGGAGATACAACTGGTATGGAGAACATTGACCAATAAAACTACTGCCATGAGCTCCAATTCATTTAGGCTTTAGGCTTTCTACCACTGCTCCAGAAGACCATAGTCAGAAAATGATTCCAAATTATGATCTTGTGGAATAAATTTTTGCCCTCATCCCCATCCCTCTCCCAGACTCAGGGTCCAAATCTGACCAAACTTTTTGGCCATTAGTCAACTAGACTCATCTAAGAGTCTAGACTGTCTAGTTGACAGAAAATTAGGGGCTTATACAGCATTTAAACCAATAAGTAATAAGTTGCATTTGCAATTGACATAAAGCTAGATGCTTCTATAGTAGATACACCAAACAGATTCAGAGACTTCATCATTAGAAAATAAAAATGATGACACGGCATTAGAGCAGTGGAAAATCACCAATTTATCAAATTGAGACAATAAAAACCATTTTCAAATTGAGCCTATAGAGAGAAAGAAAGGTGGCAACTAATGTCATCTACAATTGAAAGCTATTCTGACACCATAGGTGCTCAATGCCATGAGAACTTGCTGCAACTCAAAGAGCTTTCAAAGAGAAAATCATTTGCTTTAAAACTTTTATTCCGAAAACAACCGAATGCATTCTTTACTTTCAATCTCAAAACTAATAAACATCAAATCAAAAGTTCAAACACAGCACAAGTAATTCTCACCCAAATGCATTATTTACTCTCAATCTTCTACACCCACCAAAAAAAAGGAAGAAGAACAAGCAGTTCACTCCAAAAGCCAATCCAGATACATCCTCCGGCAACAATGCTTTCAGTAGACTACTTAGAAATTTAATGAAGTATCTAGCAGAAATACATGTGAAGTCACGAAGCTCCATTTTTTCTCTTTGTTTAGTTTAATTTCCAAAATCGCTGCACATGCATGATGGTATTTAGATCACAAGAATTAAACTCCATTGCAGAGAACAACACTTGGTGCAGTTTGCAAGAGAGACTCACCTTGACAAGCAAAAGCAATAACATAAATCTATCAGTTTTAACTTTCACACAGAGGATGAATCATAGAAGAAGGATTCATGTGGTTTGCACAGGTAACAAAAATGATGCCTCGAAGCATTTTTATAATGTATCTACCAGCCACTTCAGGTTCAAGTGGCCAATTGCAGGGTAAATTTTTAACTTTAGTTTGAAAGGTGACCAATCCTGTAAAGCCAATGTATGCATTTTTTTTTTTTTAGCCGAAAGGTTATCTGCATATCTTTTCAACTATATAATAGTTTCTAGAATTAGTTGACATTTTGACCTATGTCAAAGGCAATCCTCTTCAGCTTTACTCTTGCAACCTTCGCTTGTGTCCCTCATCTTTTGGAGGATTATTACCATAAATGACAAAGAAATAGAAGGAACAAATCAGGAGATGTAAGATTCAAGCAATCTGGTTGATATCAAAGATCAATCAACATTCTCTTGCTATCAAGTTAATTTGACAACCATTACCACTCCTAGAACAAATATGGTGCAAGCTCACATGCAAACACAAAGGAAAGGGCCAAAAAGAGCAACAAGCTAGCCACCTCTAGGAGACGAGACACTCAAGAGTTTTATCTCTTCTATAAACAATATAAACTTTTTCTCATCTTTACTTCAAACTCGGCAAGTTGTTCATACTCTAAGGTAAAATACCAAAAACAGAGCGTACTAATGGCTAAGCACCTTAAAGGCGCAATTATTTGATGTAGACAATACATGAGAAGAAGCATTCTCAAATCCAGAGGCTTTTGATGAAGTAGTCCGTATGTTACACCACACGTCACTTGATGAACAAAACCAAAAGAAGTCAAACAATTTCACATTAAGAGAAACATTCTTTTGAAGGTTTTAAAAAAATATATTATTATGCAAAACTGTAGTTAATCTGCTTCTGAATTTCCTTTATGAGCTTATTTATTATTCTTAGCCAATGATTTAAGCCTTTTTCACATCACATTTGATTATTCTTGCACACATACTTGTGGAAATATGTTCTTTATATTCAAATTAATCATGGTAGGATCCATTGACAACACAGTTTAAAAACCAAGGAAGAGAAAGCTTCAAATGCTGCAGAGCTGTGAGTATGTGTCTGACAGTCTACATACCGGATAGGAAAGCTATTATTGAGGCATATTCATTGCATCCAAACCAAAAAAATGTGAAAGGCTTTGTTAGATGAAGCTAACCATCACCTTATTCAAGTTCAATACCATAAAAGACTAAAATTATCATTGTTCAACTACTTGTGCGGATTCCAGAACTTTAAGTGGAAATTCTAATTGGTAAATTTCATCAGTAACAAGAACTAAATACATAAGTTATATTTGATACTAGTCAAAGCAATCTATGATTTTATTTCAAAGTGATATTTTCCAGTAACCTTTATACAAAAGGTTCATTAAAATATCATTTTTTCCAAATAAAGCTGGACAAGACAGGGAGAAGAAAACCGATTATAGACTACTCCTTTCTCTGGTAGGCTGGCTATCTTTTTTTGAGTTGATTCAAACAATAGTTGAGAGCCTTGGGGAGACAGGCTCACTTGGAAGGACTACTCTGAAAAGCTTCGACAGAAACTTGCTTGGACTCAGACGAGGGAATAAAGGGAGTACTCAGTGTGAACACTTGCACGAACCTATTGCCAGTGCTCCTTAGTCAGGATGTATAATAGCTTTCTCAATGAGAGGAGCGGAGCAGAAGAATCCATGTGTTCAGGGTCTTATATGGGGCAATCCATAAAAGGAAGAAGGAGCTCAAGACTCAATAGTGAGCCACCTTGGTAGCACAAGGTTCTGTGTACCAATTGTAGGTATTATTGCAAGTAAATCAATTAGACTCAGATGTGACTTCTTTGCTCGGTTTCGGTTGCTTGACTCAATAATGGCCCTTCAATGAGTTTGTGGCATGCTTGGGTCCGTGACATGGCACAAGACTTTTCTTACTTACCTTATATATTTCAATTGAGAATTGGAAGCCGTGTTCCCGACCCTATGGCGGTTCTCTCATTTTAGGTTCAGGTTTTCTTTGGGACGCTTATTCACAAACAAAGAATCGAAGAATCAACATTAAAGAGCTGTTAGCCAAGAAGGAGATAGAATATGCTAAACTGCATGAAGAGATTCAATCGCAGTCTGCTGTAAGCTTTTCCTGTTGGCAAACAGTGCCACTACCCAGTATAAAGGACATTAGTCACCGCTCTAGCCAATAAACTAGAGACGGACACCAGTCTTACTCTAAAGAGTATCCTCTGGAAGTGTCTCGCCTTCCATCAAGCCGCCCAAAAGCAGTCACATTGGCACTGGACACTGCAACATCAACTGGTGGTTTCCTCCCTCACCCTACTCTTTCATTTTCGCTTAAGCTTCCCCGGTTTATTGGCTTAATTGATTGAATACCCGATCACCATAATCTTTCATAACAGGCATCCAAAGAAATGTGAACCCAATTCTTCAACACAAATTTAACTTAAATGTCTCAAAGGCATTAAGGATCTCAAACGCACATATAAGGTCCTGAAACAATACCTTAAACCAGGCTGACAAGGGATTCAAAAGGCATTCTGAATGATAAATCTAAAGAGATAATGAAAATTGGTGGTTTAATATACAAGGGGAGGGAAAACAGTCACTGTTTATGGCCTCTTACTTATTCTCGACTTTGATACTGGATAAACAAGAGTACAATGGAACATCGTCTTCAAATCAAAGCTGCCTAGCAGAATTAAGCTATGTAATGATTTTCTCAAACATCAAGGAGGATATCCAGTGTACATAAGAGAACACTGCACGCTATTAACACTCCCTAGCTTCACATACAGTTCAGGAAACACAAGTTCCCTAGATCAGAATGCAGAATTATTGCTCCGGGACTATAATGTATGTGCCTAAACACAATTCAAGAATTATGATTAACTAAATCAACAAAATATTAAAGGAGAAAACTATAAATATCAGGGTAAGGAATAAGATTGAATTGAATTAGTGATTATAGACCAATCTACATTCCAAAGAAAGGACAGAATGACAATAATAAAGCAGCAAAGTGCACCAACCTTGCCGAACAGTAGCATTGGCGCTAGCATTGACAGCTCTTAATATTAATAGTAGTTCATCCGTCAATTTCTGTTTCAACGGCTGTGGCACTTCAACCCTTTCTTCTCTTAAAAATTCCTTCTTTAACTTTTCTACCTTTAGGCACCAAAAAGGAAAAAAGAAAAAATCTTCTTCACGGCTTCACCAAAGCAATAACATTCACAAATTGAAAAACATTACTCATATACATGCGATATACACCATTATCAGAATATAAATTCCAAGAACTCAAAATGGACTTACCAATGTAATAAGTTCTGTAGGTTCCGATTCCTTTCTTATTCTAATTGATTCTTCCATCTTCCTAATCTGATCCGGAGTGTACCTAAAAGCTGTATGTGGAAGACAAAAATCCCATTACAACCCAGAACTCTGAAATACAAAGAACGAGACAAAAATCCAAAGGTCTTCAAGAGAATCAAACTCAAACAAATGGGCCACTATAACAAGGAAATGGGTCATCCATGAAAAGGAAAAACACAACAAAAAATTCGAAAATAATGCGTAGATTCAAAAATCTCACCATTTACTGAATCATTATAAGGGTACATGTAAAGCGAAGTATAAAGAGAGTGGAGCACATAGAGAGCAACAACAATGTTGATTGAACAAACAAGCAGTGTGGTTCTCTTGTATGAACACCATTTCCCTCTCCCATTACTACTATTGCTATAAGAATTTGACCACTCTAACCTCGCCATCTCCCTCTTCTCTTTCTATCAAAAAAATCTCCATTCCATCATCTCTCTCCCACCCTTTCCTATGATTTTTTCTATTTTTCTCCAAATATCTGTATATGATAAGATAACCTCAAGGGGCCGAGAAATCTGAAGACAAACTTCAGGTAGGCTTTTGTTCCTAGTGTGGTTTTCTCAGATCGTGTCCCAATTCTTCCTGCGTTGGTTTCTGATTAACCATGAACAGTATTCTTATAAGTCCCACTAATGCCATTAACAGCTGTTTTTATATTCTTTTTTACTTGCGTCTATTCGGACGATAACTTAAATTGAAAAGAAAAAAAGTGCTTCTTAAGAAAGCTTATATTTTTATTTTTATTTTCGTGAATTTTAAGAAAGCTTATATATTTGGATAAGATAATTTATCTTATAAATTATGTTTATAAAATACCTAATACATTTTTATCTTTTACTCTCTCGCTTCTGCTTTGAGCTGTTAACTTTTACCTTGATTCAAAATTAGAGTTTTTAACTTAAAAACAAACTTATTACAATAGCCTTGTTATTGTTAATAATGTTAACTTGAATTAGTATAATGTCATTTTATTAAATTAAATATATTATTAATAAAATTTTAAATAAAAAATTATTTATTTTATAGTAGTAAACATTTAATTTTGAATAGAAGAAGTAATAGGTTTATATGCTACATTAATTAATCTTATACATTAAGATTTGATGAATAATTTGATGTCTAATAAAATGTTGTATAAACCAAAAAAATAATTAAAATGTAATTTTTGAAGTAGTAAATTCTTAAAAATAAAAAAGTTAAAAAATATATTAAATGTGTAATATGATATTTATGTGTTGAAATTTTCAAATTTTAGTTTAAAGTAATTGGTAGAGTTATAAGGTAACATTTAATTATTAATATACTTTACCTTTTATTACTTTCTTGTAATTTATAAAATTCTTAAGATGAACAAAATTTTAAATTTATTTGTATATAATATCATGTAAATAGTCTTGTATACAAGTTTTGTTGTCAATTTAATTAATGTGTTCATGAAAAGTTTAGATATACATGCAATTAAAACAATTAACTCTACTTTGTTAGTATACCTTTTGTACTATGATTTGATCTCAATTATTATTGTAAAAGCCATTGGGTGGGTAAAGATCAGAGGATTTTCATCTCTTCAGATTACATATTGGAAGAAGAGAAAGTAACTCAAAACAAAAACTTTTCATACGTGTTTCTAATGATTTATATTACACTCAGTACTATGAAATTGGAAAATTATTCGGTAAATAGTTGATATGGGAATAATTAAAGTTTCTTTACCTTTCATTTTTTAAATTTTTGTTTCCTTTTGTTAGAGGTGAGTCTTGCAAACACTATCTATTACTACATTAACAAAATTATTAAGTAACAAAGCTTGTACTAAATATATCAAAAAATATTTTATACGCCATTCGTCTTAAATTAAATGTTCACATTGCACTTAATATAAAAATTAAAAAGAATCTCTGATTTTAGATAAATTTTCACATTGTATTTGTTATTAATATGATTAATAATGGTATTATGTAAATTAATAAGACGTAAATTTGTCAAATTAATAAGGTTGTTTGTGATATTTCAAATATAAATATGTCTATTTTAAAAATATTTAAAGATAAAAAAATTATATTCAATTCTAAGCAAATGTAGTATTGTTTTCTTCTTACGATTAACTATTTACGTTTGACTTAATATAAAATTAAAGAAAAATATTTAATATTGACTAAATTACCATAATATCCTCACAAATAGTGTGGTAATAGTTATACTATATAAGTTAGTGAGATGCAATATTAAAAAAATTATTAGTGAAATTTGAAATAAAAAATACCACTAACAATATATTAACGGATCATTCATTTTCTGACAATAATCCATGAACACAAATTGGATTTAGTGATGGCAATGAAATGGGGATTAATAGGGACCCGTTTTAGATCGCCCAATTAAAGTGGGGGATTTCTCAAATTTAATGGAGCTAGGGTCGAGGACGCTTCTAAAAAGCGTTTATTAGCAGAAATGGGAATGGAGGTGGGGATTAATTTTTCCTCACTTAAGCCCCTCGGGATTCTTCCCGCAAATCCTCAACTTCGGCTTCAATTCTATCTATAATAAAAATACTATTTTATTACTAGTATTTTTTTTAAAAGAAAACCATCTTATCTATTTGGTTACTTAAAAGAATTAAATAAAATGAGTTTATATAATTGACTAAGTAAAATAAATTGAATTATATTGATTAAATTAAGTTTATATTATTGACTAATTAATCGTTAGTCATATTATTAATGTAAATATATGTGAACATTTTAAAAAAAATGTAACTATAAGTTATATTATTAAATATATTGATTTAAATGAGTTTATATTATTAACCATGAAAAACCTAAGAGGGGGGTGAATTAGGTTTTAACCGATTTTTCTTCTTTAAATTAAACAAGCTTTCTAAGATAACAAATATCAAACACTTGGTGTTCAACCAAAGTATAAAAAGATGAGTTCAAGAAAAGAAGCAATGAACACAAAGATTTATAGTGGTTCGGTTTATCCAACAAAACCTAATCCACTACCTTGAGCTATCTACTCGAGGATTTCACAAAACATTTCACTAATATAGTAAGAGAGAATACAATAGAGGCTCACCCAATTCCCTTAGGGTTTTACAACATAAACCTCTTAACCAACCAAGGTTCACTCAACACTTTGAGTTTTACAATATAACCTTGTCTACACACCTATCTCTATTACAACAATTAATGAAAAAGAAGCTCTTAACACAAACACAGTTTTCTATGGTTCAAGGCTCACTCTAACCCTTAGAGTTTTAAGCTTAATGCAACCTTGAACAAATCAATCAAGATATGAATAAGAAGAGTTTGATATATGAAATCACCTTAATGTGAAGATATATCAATGTAAAGCATAAATACCTCTTTGAGTAATGTTTTCTTGTAAGTTGCTCAAGAACCCCAATGATTTTGTATAAATCTCACTTTGATGAATTTCACAATATGAATGTTAAGATTTGGTTTCAAAATAATCTCCAGAGGTTCTATGAAGTAATAGGATCAGATTTTTGCTCAAAAAGTAGTTTTAATGAGTTGTTTAAACGATTGGGTATTTATATGTATGCACCAACGGTCATAAAGATGGCTGTTTGAATCCCACTCAGGAGAAGTGCGGTCGACCGCAAATCAGGAGGGTCGTCCGCACCATCATCCGCAAATGTTCCAGAGAACTCTTGACAACCTGCGGACGATGACCTCAAAAGTCCGGTCGACCGCTCCATCATCCACAAGTGTTCCAGAGAACACTTGACAATCTGCGGACGATACTCTGAGAAGTCTGGTCGACCGCATGATTTGTGGTCGTCCACACTTTTGTCAGGTCGACCACAAATGCATTAAAACTATGCAGAACAAGTTTCCAAACAACTCTAAGATTTTGCAAACTATATTTTATGAATTTTGAAGTATGTGCATGTATTTTGAAAATCATTTTACTTTTATTGAGCAACCTATGGAACTCATTACTCAAAGGGATAGACCTAGAGATAATCAAAGATAAATAAAGAATTAAATCTACACCTCTAGATCCTATCTAATCCAGAAACTCTTATCTTCAAGGCTTGACATCAAAAGCTCTTTTCTGAAGAATTGAAACTTTGATCTTGTAAGGATTAGATATATGAATCCTAAGAGATCATCATTAATACAATAAAACCATTAGTCATTATCAATGTTTGTCATTTAATCAAAATTAAGATATTAAAAGCTTTAAGGCTTTCAAACCATGTACTTAACTAATTATGAATTTATATTATTAACTTTTGTAGATTACAATGAATTCATATTATTGATTAATTATTTATTGATTCATAAGTCAAATGAGGTCAAAGTGAAGTCAAACGTGAGTGGGAATGGAGCTATTTTCACATTTTTGAAGTGAATGAGAAGTGGAAATGTGAATTAGTATTTAGAGTGGAAGCATAATCGAAGGTTGGGAACTCTGATCCCAATTCATCGCATTTACATCTAGAGGTGCAAACTAACTAAGCCTGAAATTTCGAGTTTGAGCTTGCTAACCAGTTCGAGCTCGACTTGATCTTGAGTAAAATATAATTTTCGAGTAAAATATTATAAGATATTTATTTATTTAACTCGCGAGCGGCTCGACAAGTCATGAGCCAACTAATTTTGAATTCAAACTCGATTCGAATTTTTAACGAGTTGGCTCGAACTCGAGTTTTGATAGAGCAAAGGAGCTTGCGAACTGCTTAGATCATTTGCCCCTTATTTACATCCCTAACTAGAATAGTGAATTTAAGTGGAGTAAGGCTACAAGGAAATAGATCCTAAACGTCTTTGCCTATCATTACATGTTATTAATTACAAATGCATTCACACTTTGCTTTGGAGGGAAGCAATGAAGATTTAACACTCCGCCCCCAAAATTCCCCCACCCCAAGGATGAATAAATTGAAATCTTCAAATAAAAAATCCCAAAGTTTGAACTAACATTAACCCTTTTCAAAAAAAAAAAAAACTGACATAACCCACGTTTGGATTAGGAAGGACACTTTTATGTTTAAAATCAAGATTAAACTCAGTTTAAAGTTTTGCCCCTCATATTCAAATTAGTTGGAAATGTGAAAGAATCATATATTTCCATTTTCTTTTTCCATCTTGGTGAATTTAGTGAGGCTAAGACAGTAGGCTGTAAGCTGGCAACCTACCTTGGGAACTGCATTAATGGAAAATCTCAGCGACTTATGGCATGGAATTTTATAGATTTCAAACTTTCTTTATCAGTACGTGTTTTCTTTGAAAAGTAAAATTTGTACTATGATGCTTTATGAGTATGAGTATTAAAGTTATACATTTATGACTATATTAAATACGTACATATTACAAATAAAAAAAAGAATTGATAAATAATTTATTCGTTTCAAAATAATTGTTAAGGTAGATCTTTTATTTGTTTCAAAATAAGTAATTTTTTAGTATCAATTATTTTTTTTTTTAATTTTATTTCTATTTATGTAAAGAGATAATGAGATATTGATTTAAAATATTTATTAAGAATAGATTGGAAACTTAATATTAAATTTATATTATTTTTAACATTATTAATATATATATATATATATATATATATATATATATATATATATATATATGCAAATGCTTAAAATAACAGTTAAAGGATTTGTATTGTTTGAAAGAGAGGGAGTATGTGGTAAGCTTCAATTTAAGAACTTAAAGGATATGCGATTATTAAGAGCATGGAAAAATACCTGAGAACTTCTTGATTGGCAACCTTCATTTCTTTGTTAGTTAGCTTTTTAGGTCTATTAATACACGTGACTCTTGATGATGAAATTATGCTTAATTAATAAAGTTGGTAAGCAATCACGCTTCTAACTTCTTGTTGATATAATTTTTTTAGATATATTAATATATTTCTCTAATGTATATGTCAATTTGTGATGTTCATGCGATTGATTTTTTTTTTTCACTCTATTTGAAATAATTTAAAATACTTAATTCGTTCAAAAATATAAGTTGTTGGATCAATTTTTATAAAGATTAAATAAATTATTTTGTTTTTAAAATATTATTGATTATTATATTTTGAAAATAAGAAAATAAAATAAAGTTTGTATAAAATAATAAAATATAAAGATTTTGTCTTGAAAATAAAAGAGAGGTGAAATGAGAAATGAAAATAAATAAGAAAAATATTAAAAGTTAATATTTAAATATTTATAAAATTCTGTAAAATAATTTATATCTTAAGATAAAAAAAATCATTGAATAAGTTATATTTTTTGACAGAATGAATACTAACATGATTTTTTTTTTGTCTAATTCTATCTTGGAAGATGCAATTACTGTTTCACAAGTCCAAATTATATTCATCAAAATTTATTTTGTTGCGGAGAGTAATATCTTAACTTTTCTTTTATATAAATTAAAGAAATTAACCGCAAACTAAAGATGTTTCAAAACTCCAACGCGTAATCATTGAACTATTATTACTTTTGTTTGTTTCTAAATATATACTATATATTTTTAGAGTGGAAAAAGTTGTTTTAAAATATAATGTTTTTACATAATTTGAGAAGTCTTCATTATTATGTTTTCCTAATACTATTACTCTTATTAGTCTTTCTTCAACATTATTGGTGATTTGATGGATGGCTTTTAAAATAGTTTAATTGATGTTTTTTTTTTAAAATTCTTAATTTGCTAGTGAATTTTTTAAAAAAACTTGTATTTATATTTTATTATGTCATCAGTCTCTTTTTATAATATGTAAAAATAAAATTTAATTATTTTTAAATATAAGATGTTTATCTTATTTTTATGATTATTTTGTATGTTATAAACTATTTTACTCTAATTATTTTATTTTTATTTCAAATACAATAAATATTTTTTAGGGAGAAAATAAATATTGTTTATTTCAAATACAATAAATAAGAAAGAGTACACTAGAAAGTCAAATAATTTATTAACTTATATAAAATTACTTAAAACATCTTATAAAATTTAACAAAAGAAATATATTGGAGGAAATGTCGAATCATTGACAAATCTAACAAAAGAAATATATATTCAAGGAAATGTCGAATCATTGACGTTTAGATCGAATGCGAAAGCGTGAAACCATCTTTGAAATTAAGTATATGTATTTTGAAATTAAGAAAGTATTAATAAAAATGCATTTGGTATATTGGGCATTTGTCCAAACCCTATTGGAAGTTGTAGACTTGTAGTATATGATTTTAATATTCCGCAAATCATTTAACCTGTTGTAGAACGCAAGAGCGGCAACCACCAATTTTGATGGACCACGGCTAGACTTTTGGGATCCAAGTAAAGAGAGGAGCAATTATGAGTAGTGATTAGTAAAAGAGGGACAGCAGGGGTAAAATTAGTTAACAGCAATGATGCCTTTATGTTGAATTAATGTACTACTACTTGTAATGAGAATGATCGGTTATTACTAAGGCAAATTGTTAGGGATCTTAATTATCTCCTCGTCCTCATTCCACCGACTATATCCCTAGTTATATATAGGACTTATAATGAAATTTGTGTTAAATCCACAATAAATATGAAAATTCATATGATTATATTTATTTCGTCCCACTAATATAAATTTTTTTTTTCAAATTATAGTTCAATTTATTTATTAAGGGTGCTGTTTAATTTTTAATTACCTAAAATACTCATATTTAACACACTTTGTTATTAGTATAAAACTTATTTTTAAATTATTGAAATAATACACATTAAATTAAAGATTTTATTTTTTAAAGATAGTTGCACAAATTTTTACATACTTTATACCAAATTTGCATACATTTTCACACAAATAAATTTAAATTTGAGCAAATTTTAAATGTAATGTGAAAAGGTAAAATAGGAAGAATAATGAAATATTTTACAATTTCAATAACATTAAATATGATTTTTTAATTTGTATAAAAATATTTACTTATATATTTTAGTGGGACGGATGAAGTAATTTATTGAGTTAGACCTTCAAGATCTCAAGGTTAACTTGACTAACAATAGTTGTATTATACCTATCGTGTATGAAGACAAGTCAAATGATGAATTTCATTAAACATAAAAATGGAAACACGTTTTGTTTTGTAAAATGAGTTTAAATCTTAAGACAATTAAAAAAATATAACACAATGAAACATTGTTTATCCATCTTCATCTCCATCTTCGTCTCGTTCTATAATTAACAATTTGAGTGATTTTGAATATATCAATAACTTTAGCATCATCGTATATTCTAATGCTAAATTGTCTTCTTAAGTTAATCTCTGTATGTGATGGGTTGTGATTGCTAATTTACTATTGAATATACCTTGTTCGGATAATCATATTCATCTATTGAATCCCTTCATTATTTGAGATTCTATCATTCAGGGATTAAGGTATTCTATTTTAGAAATTTGACAAGTTACTATTCAAATAAATCCCACATCGGAAAATCTTGTAAAAGGGTTTTTGATTCCTTCCCTATAAAAGGACCCTAATCCCCTTAGATAGTTTTACTTCTTCAACATTTAATCTTCTATATTTGTGAAAATTCTTTAATTAGGATATTCTACTTGTAATACTTCGAGTGTTAAGTGATCTGTTACTGTGGTAGGGTCCGAAGACGTAAGCAATATTGGCTGAACTCCGTTATCAATTCCGATTTATTCTTTCTTTTATATTTTTCTTTAGCTATTAAATTACTAGTATTCTTTTTATTGTTAGATAATATTCAATACTTTCAAGTTGGGTTTTATTTCGCTGTGTAGTGTACTATTTATTTGTATTGTATTGTATTATTCTATTATACTGTATTGGTAGAGTGATTATACATCAAGTAAGGTGCTGGCTAAGGAAAGACTTGAGAACTCTCCCTTTTTTCTAGGAACTAGTTCTGGTTAATGAAAGACTTAAAACTTAATTAGTCCATTTGCGACTCTCCTCTCTTTCTTGAGAACTCAATTGGTGTATCGATTACAGAACCAACAATATTTTAGTATAGTACTTATTCACAAATACAATACTATTTATTAGAGTATATTTTAGACATTAGATATACTTGTTTGTTTTCCCAACAAGTGGTATCAGAGCCGAAAGTTCGCCATTGGCTTTGTTGGAACAATATTACTATCAAGGTAATACTGAAGTTGGAACAGTAGCAACAACAACTTCAGGAAATATAAGGATTCACAAATTACGACATATGCGTTTGGGACATGATGGTGAAAAATCTTTACAGGTGTTGACAAAGTAATGATTGTTGAAATGTGCAAAGACTTGCAAGATAGACTTATGTGAACATTGTGTTTTGGGAAAGCAAAAAAGAGTGAAGTTTGACACTACTATCTATAATACCAAGGGTATTTTGAACTATGTGCACACTATGAAGACAAATGATGAAGTGCTAGGAATTTTCCTTAAATGGAAAACTCGAATTGAGAACAAGACATGAAGAATATTAAAGTTATCCAAATAGACAACGGCGGAGAATATTGAAGTGATCCATTTGAAGAAATTTGCCAAAAATATGGTATTGTTCGACATTTCACCGTCAAAGAAACGCTACAACAAAATAGGATGTCAGAACACATGAATCGAACTTTGATAGATAAAGTTAGAAGCATGTTGTCCAATGCTGGGTTAGGACAATTTTGGACGGAAACTGTGAATTAGACACGACACATTATCAATCGATTATCATCTTTTGCAATAAATGATAGAACACCTATGGAGGTATGGTCTGAAAAATCTATCAGTGATATACTCATACATTAACTGATTTTTATATTATTTAATGACTATATTTTGTTTAAAAATCGATTAATTGTGTCATTTAATGGATATATTTCACATTTCCTTTCTATTTCTTTGTTTATAAGTTTTTCAGTGTATTTTAGTACATTTTGGAGATAAAAAGAATAAGAAGAAGAAGAAGAAGTGAAGATGAAGAAAAAAAAAATCGATGAACAGTAACTCTGGTGAATAGTATCACCGTCGATAATGACATCACTGCTTACGTCATGAACAATATCCGTCGGCTGGTCAAAGTTAACAAGTCAATCTGCTACAGTACCTGAAGTCAAAATGATCATTCTAGCTTCATTTCTCATTTGGGACACCAATTTAGCTCAAATCTTCTCCATTTATTTTGTAATTTATCTTCATATTAATATAATTTCTAGAATTTTTAGAATAGTTTTTCAAGTCTTTTTGTAAAATTTAGTAAAGAAATTATGTCCGGATAATTTCAATATTTTCGGGGAGTATTTCTTTCAAATTTTCATTCTAATGTTTATAAATTTCATCTTATATTTATTAAATATGGATTGTGAGTAATTTCCTTTTGTTAGCAAGGATATGTGTTAAGTTATTAATAAATGAGATTATGAGATAATTTTCTTTGTACTTAATTTCTATTTGGATTTATTTAACTGGACTTATGGTCGGTTTACTCGCCTAGTCTTTATTTATTTTGCTTTATGCACTTTAAATATCGCAAATGGATGGCCGAGCCACCTATTAGTTTAATTTACTTTTATGTCTTTTATTTTCTTTATTATGGAAGACCGAGCCTCCATACTTTTAGTTTAATTTATTTAAATGGCCGGTTGAACCACCTAATTTGTTTAGTTAATATAAATACAATCTTTCTTTATATATATATATATATATATATATATATTTGTATATTTATTTAATATACTTATATCTATATATTAATTAAGTATTTATGTAATTCATGTTTTAATTAATATAATTATGTGAATTAATTGGATTGACAATCTAGTTAATAAACGTAATTATATAGCTAGGATTATTAATCTTGTATTAATAATTCAAGTGGCATCTACTAATTTAATTGAGTTGCAGCTCTTGGCTTAATTAAATTAGTAGTGGAATTATATAATTTAAATTATATATAATTAAGCTGATTGTTATATACAATTTAATGTTGGTGATGCATTATTTACTTAATGCAATTTGATTGAGCATCTTATACACGCTGGTTGGTAGTGGTGTTTAATTAAATTAGAGATTAATCTGTCTGAGCTGATCGAGATTCTAAAACCAATTACTTAATAATGTCTTGATCTATGATTAATCCCATGAAAAATATAACTTGATACTAATTCCTTGCTAACGCTTTTTTTATATCATTTATATTCCAAATTCCTTTTTAATTCTATTCTCAAAACCCCAAAAACCCTTTCCGATTAATGATTTTAATTTAAGAGTTGACAAATCTCTGTGGATTCGATCCCTACTTTTCCTATCTACATAATAATTGTTAGGTTTAAATTTGAGAGCCGTACGACAGGCTTCGTTAGTCACTAATTATAATTTCTTACATGTATTTGGCTTTACTGCTTATTATCATATTAAGGAATCAAAGTTAGATCCAAGGGCAAATAAAGCTTTTTTTATGAGAGTTGCCTCTGGAGTGAAATGATACCGTTTATGGTGTATAGAATAAAATAAAACAATCATTAGCAAATATGTTGTCTTTGAGTAATATGTTATTCTTAATAAGGTAACAGATGAAAAAATCGATGATATTCTGCAACAGGTGGAGTTTATACCAAAACAGATGAAGTTTCAATAGGCGTGGCAAACTGAATATTCAAATCTATTTGGATAAAATTTATATGGGTGTCAATCCATTTAAATCCAAACCATTTATGATGCATTTATAAATGGTTTAAATGGTTTGGTTATAAATTGTTTATGGATATACATGGAAACTCATTTATTTATATAACTTTGATTATATTTTTTTAAGAGGTGATTCTTTGTAATTGTATTTAATTAAATTACTTAATATAATTTTTATTATTTAACCTCATGTTCAATTAACTTTTAAAATATTTAATTAACTAATAATCTATATGTATTTGTAAATAGTTTATGGATATCTATAAACACTCATTTATTCATATAAATTTAATTTTTTTAGAGGTCATTCTTTGTAATTGTATTCAATTAAATTTATTAATCTAATTTTTATTATTTAAACTCATGCTCAATTCATTTTTTTAATATTTAATTCCATATGCATTAGAAATATGTAAAAAATGATAACTACACTATCAATTGATATTTTTTTTAAAAAAAAAAATTCCTGTCAAATGAAATGAAAAATGGTCTTCTGTCAACAGATTGCATAAAATGAGTAAAGTTGTGAGCTTTAAAAGTAGAATTAGTAAAGAAATAAAGTAAAATAAAAAATAAAGCTGTAAAAATAATAATAATTATATAAAAAACTTAGTTTGATATGAAATTGTTTATTTTAAAATTTTATAAAAACTTAATTATTGAGTCCTATGTGTTTGAATAATAGTTTTGTTTGTTTATTATTGAACTTCTTTAATAGATGTATTTTTGTCCAATATTGAATTGATCATTAAAAGAAAATTAAGCAATAAATTTGAATACATTCAAAGAAAATCATCACGATTGAGATTCAAGTTTCCATTCTCCGTATGAAATTTTTTCTTTTTCTTTTTCCATTTTTTAGAAAAAACTCCACATGGAATTAATAATACATAATAAAACTTCTGCTCATAAATCACTTCTGAATTCTTATAATTCTAGAGAGAGAAAAAGTGAGAGTTTTTTTTCCTTCAAACATGAATTTTTTTTATAGAGCTAAAGTGAAATTTAAAATATATATTGGGTTAAAGTGTAATTAATTAAATTTGATTAATGATTATTGACCAAGTTAGACTTTTTAAAATGGATGTTTATTGGATTTCATGGACATCCATTAAAATCCATTAGGATAAATGGATTTAAATGGATGTTCATTTAAAACAATTTAAGTTATATAGGTTAACCAAATTCATTTAATATTTGATGATTTTGGATGTTTATTGGATTTTCATCCACTTTGCCACTTCGAAAGTTTCAACAAATGAGAATGATCTTAACAACAGAAACAGAAGTTGAAAGTAACATCTCAACAACAGAAGAAGAGTTGGAAGAAGTTGTTTCTACTCAAGAAGAAGATGAGCTGACAATACCAATTGCAGTTATGAGAAAAAGACGAGAACCTCAAAAGCTTGCTTGATTTACTGATATGGTGGCTTATGCACTTCCAATTGCTGAAGAAGATGTTTCATTCACTTATCACGAGGTACTCCAAAATTCATAAAGTGAAAAGTAGAGGAATGCCATGAACGAAAAGATGAAGTCTCTTTATAAGAACTACACGTGAAAATTGACACAACTACCTAAGAAGAAGAAAACAATTGGTTGTAAATGAGTATTTGCAAAGAAATATGGATTTGTTGACAAGAACAATATCTGGTACAAGGCAAGATTAGTGGATAAATGTTATGCTCAAATGGAGTGAATTGACTATAATGACGTATTTTCTTCAATGGTAAAACATTCATCAATCAGAGATTTATTGACTTTGGTAACACAGATGGATTTAGAGCTAGCTCAACTAGATGTGAAAACTACATTCTTACACGGTGACTTGAAAAATGAAATCTATATGACACAGCCTAAAGAATTCAAGATTGCTGGTAAAGAAAACTGAGTTTGCAAGCTAGACAAATCGTTGTACGGATTGAAGTAATCTCCAAGACAATTGTACAAATAATTTGATAAGTTTTTGATGAGACAAAAGTACACGAGAGGCAAATATGATAATTGTGTGTATTTGCGCAAGCTACAAGATGATTTCTACATTTACCTACTCTTATATGTCGATGATATGCTGATTGCATCGAAGAGACAATCAAAGATAGACAAGTTGAAAGCTCAGTTGAACAAAGAGTTTGAGATGACAGATTTAGGAGAAGCCAAGAAGATTCTCGGGATGGAGATAAACAGAGACAGAAAGAATGACAAACTTTGTTTAACTCAAAAACAGTATTTGAAGAAGGTGCTACAATGTTTTGGCATGAATAAAAATGCAAAACCTGTAAGTACCCCACTTGCTCCTCATTTGAAACTTAGTGTTAAGTTATCTCCTGAGACTGATGCAGAACGAGAATACATGGCGAAAGTTTCGTATGTTAATGCAGTTGGTAGCTTGATGTATGCAATGGTATGCACACGTCCAAATATTTCACAAGCAGTTGGAGTTGTGAGCAGATATATGCATGATTTAGGCAAAACTTATTGTCAAGTTGTGAAATGAATTATACGGTATTTGCAAAATACCGTAGATATTGGATTAGTATTTGAGTAGGACAAATCACTTCGTCAATATGTAGTTGGATATTGTGATTTTGACTATATAGGTGATATGCATAAGCGACGATCTACAATTGGCTACTTGTTTATTTTAGCCAAGATACCAGTTAGTTGGAAATTTACCTTACAGTCAACGGTAGTTTTATCTACAACAGAGGTCGAATACATTGCGATTACATAGGCTATTAAGGAAACAATTTGAATTCAAGGGTTGCTAGAAGACTTGGGAGTTGGTCAAAAGCATATTACAGTATATTGTGACAGTCGTTTATTTTAGCAAATGTACCAATTAGTTGGAAATCTACCTTACAGTCAATGGTAGCTTTATCTACAACAGATGTCGAATACATTGCGATTACATAGGCTATTAAGGAAGCAATTTGACTTCAAGGGTTGCTAGAAGACTTGGGAGTTGGTCAAAAGCACATTACAGTGCATTGTGACAATTATTGTGCTATACACTTAGCAAAGAATCAAGTTTATCACGCAAGGACGAAACATATCGATATGCACTATCTTTTTGTACGGGAAATTCTTGAAGTTCAACAGCAGAAAATCCCGCAAACATGTTAACCAAAGTGGTAACAGCAACCAAGTTCAATCATTGTTTGAACTTGATCAATATCCTACATTAGTAGTGGGAATATGGGCCGACCCAACGGAATGGGCCCTTAAAATCTAGGCCCATATAGAATCAGGCTTTTTTTGCCCAGCCCGTTTAGGCATGCGGGCTTTTTGGCCCGATTTTTTTTTTTACAAAAAAAAATCCATTTTTTTAATATTTTCTTAATAAATCTTACATCTATTTTGTTATTTTTGTACTAATTTTTAATAAGTTTTAGTAATAACATTACTCTTCTTCCATAATTTCTTCAAGAAAAATGATTGAACCATAATTAGATTGGTTTTTATGAGTTTAATGTGTTGTTTATTGAGATAAAATCTATCTAATTGTGTGTTTATGTGCTTAAATTGATTCTTTACACTTTTATCTTTGTTTGCATGTATTTTGAAGGTTTTTTAAAAATGTTTAGAAGGAATTGGAGGAGGATAGGAGATTTAAGAAATTGTTTTGCAGACAAAATGGAGTGGACGCACCTCAGAAATCAATTGGACGCGCACTTGAAGAAGTGGGCGCATCCCTATTCATCCACACATCCATTCTCAATAGTTTTGAAGCCTCGCGTGTCCACTTGGATGTTTCTGATAGTCTCGAGTGTCCATTTTTGACAGCACGCGCGTCCAATCTCCAAATTAAAGTTTTTAAACTATTTTTAAGTAGTTTCTATTTAGGACTCTTGTGTAATTAACCCTAAGACCTTTCTAACTATTTATAGGACTTAATAGTTTAGTTTCGGGTGTCAAACACCTCAGATACTTTGTTTATGAGCATTGCAGGAAATCAAGAGTTGGAGCTTCTCGGGAAATCAGATTTCCGTCTAATGAGTTTCTTTATTTCCCTTAATCTTTTTAAGATGTTTTCTTTTATGGATTGTGAGTAAACATTTATAGTTGGCAATGACATGTATTAGGTTTACTTTATTCGGGAATATGAGATTTTTGTTTTGTTATTAAAAATCCGATCTTTTTAAGAAATCATTATTTCTATTTGGGTATTGGAACAATTATTGGTTTTATTTTATCAATTGTGTTATCTCAATTATTATTGGTCATCTTAATTGTTTTACATAATTGATTGACTAGGGTTATGCAGAATCGGTTTCGGTAATGAATAGTAGTAAGTATTGATTAATTTGAATAGGTATTTGATTAATTAATAGAGAATTGTTTGAAACAAATTGCATGATTTTAATGGCCCATTAATTTTATATAATTTGTGTTGATGTTGTCCTCGAGTTTAATAAGTTAATTGACTATTTTTATGCGAACAATTCGATAATTTAGTTTAATTAGGTTTAAGTTAATTTTTCGTGCTTCTTGAGAATTAACCTAACTTTTATAGGAATTGGAATTTGCGACGTTATGCGGAATTTTAAGTCGCTACTCAAATAGGTTATTATCAATTATTAATCTCAAATAAATAAAATCGAAATACAAAGTCTTTGCTAACGTTTTTTCTATCTATTGATTTTTAATTAATTTGTGAATTATTTTATTTAAAGTTCTATTCTTTTAGATAAAAATCAAATCTTTGTCCCAAAATTTTGATCAGTTTACTTTATCTGAAATTTTAAAAGTTCTTGTGGGTTCGACCCTTATTTGCCTAACTATAATAGTTAGTTGAGTTAGGTTTTAATTTGACAGTGCTATGACAGGCTTGTCCAAAAATTAGTTAGATTTGTTCCTAAACTATTTTTTAAAGTCACTTTTATATTTTATCTTTAGAATCACTATACGAGTTGAATTGATTTATTTTATAAGCTTTATATACTTATTAACTTATTTTAATTTTAGATGATAACTATTTAACTAAAGATCTATATTTTTCTAATATAGATTTAAATATTGTTATTAATAATTTGATAGTGAAAAGGAAAATGAAGATTAAATGAACATAAAAACATTCAATTTTAGATGAAAAAAAAATCTCATGCAATTTGTATAGATTCTTCACGAGTAAAGGAAAAACAAAAACAAAAAACGTAGAAAAAAAGGAGAAAAAAAAAAGCCGAACAGCTTCATTTACGCCCTCCTCCAACACACACACACACACACACACTCTCTCTCTCTCTCTCTCTCTCTCTCTCTAACATTTGCTACGAAATTTCTCTCATTTTTTTGTCCTCTCTCCCCCTTCAAAAAATTGAGTACTGCAACACGACAATGGAATTTTTGCAGCGTAGAAACGCCGGGATCCGCATTTCTCGATGACTCAGCCCTTCTCTCCGTTTCCTTTTTATCTTCCAACGCCATAATCACCTCCAGAACTTGCTGTACGTCATTTTTTCTTTGTACATATAATGTAATTTTTTTTCCCGTTTAATTTCTTGAAAGAATATTTTTGGTTTGATTGAGATAAAAGTTTTCTCAAATATCCACATTGTGTTGAAATCAGAATCCCGATAGTAATCTCTGGCTATTTTTATGTTTTTGTCTGTTGGTGTCTGGAAAAGCTTGAACGTTTTCTTCCCGAGTTCTTGATTAGAGAAAGATCTTGATGGTTTTGGTTTAAAACGATTTTTCCTTTTATTTTATGATTAAGATATTTTTTGAAACGAATTTTTTTTGGGGTTTGCGTATAATTGGTTTTGGGATATTTTTTTTAAAAAAAATTGATGGGGGTGATCTGGGCTGTATTTTGGATTTAAGAAAAGAAAAAAATTGTCATTTTCAATTTTTGTTGTGTTGTTATGTGTAGGATTTTGCTCGATTGTGTTGATCAGAAACTAAGAAGGGAGCAAACAATGGAGGTATAGATTTCGGAGGTGCTAATTTTGTGTCTATAAGAAAGAAGAGAAGGTTTGCATTTTTTCTGGGGTTGAAGGGGGGCCGAAGAATTTCTATTTAATATAGGCTAACCTAATACTTCGGTTTGCATTGGAAAAGTATTTTCCTTTTGTTCATTTTTTGGACACTTATGCAAATTTCTTTGGTCGATAAGAAATGTGGGCAGAAGTAGAGAATAATTTTTCTTTGTTTCTGAAAATCTTGTGGTTCTCGCTTTTTGGGAGCTTAAATAGGAAGCTTGGGGTTTGAGTCTTGTTCTAGTTTAATTAAAATGTAAGTATGATCAGTGCTTAGTTTAGATTAAACTTGTTACTATTGTTCTTGAATGCCATTCTTTGTATCTGCTCTTTCTAATGAAATTATGAAGATTTTTTTTTTTCGTGGATAAGTATGAATTGATAAATATTATCTCGATGAAAAGAAGAAAATTCTATGCTGATAATTTTCTTGAACAAAATCGGATAAAATTACAGAAAAACAAGCAAAAGAGTATGGGATTAGGATGCTAAAGTATGTCTAAAAGGACTGCAATGACTCCTCGCGGAGTTGGACTTTGCATATGGATTTTCTTTTATTAACGAATAATATGTTTTGTTCATGGAACAACCTGTTCATTGGCTATTTTCATATAACCACTTGGAAAAGGGATTTGTTTCTCTATTTTGCCAAGTCTGGTGGATCATATTATACTCCTTCCAGAATTGAGTCTCTACCCTTTTGTCCTTAATCTCTTTCTAGTCACATGTAGGACTGGCTAAATGCTGTTTATGCAGATTAGAGAACTGATTTAAAAATTCTTTATCCTTCTTTGATGTTCAAGTGGAATCCTTGAAATGCATTTCTCTTCTCTCACATTTAAGGTTTTGTGTTGTTAATTATATAGCCTTTCTGAAACTTATAGAACTACCTGAGTTTGTCAGTTTTAGATAGCCTTGTCTGCCTGCCTAACAAGTTGATAAGAGAAAAGGAGAGGAGTTCTCTTAGTATTTTCAATCTTTTGGCATTTGGGCTAAGATACATAGGGAAATAAAACTTTTTTCTTGGTTGAAGCTATGAAGCTTACCTTATCATAGAAAGGACAAAATGGCTTTTTGATACTTCACAATCTTCTGTTGCTCTTGAATAGTCTAGTTTAGTTACTGCTGAGTCCAGTAGCTACCAATTGAACCTACTGTGAATGAGATCATTTTCACATTGGTCACTGCTGTCTTTCTTCCTTTTCTTTGTGAGTAAATGTCTCTGTCTTACTTGATTGTTGATTCATTGTATCTAAGCTGATCTAATGTAATAAAAGTTTATGCAATCTTATATAACTACAAAAGCAGTTAAAGGCTGTTTAATGGAAAGGAAAGAATTAAGAAATTGGTCGTTAGTCTACAACTAAAAATGAGCATTTTCAATTATGAATAGAAAGCAATATAGTAAGAGGCAAAGAACATTTGGGAGAGGATTGAAGTATACAATATGAAGATTATTTACTGCTGATCTCCCCTTCTCTGCCTCTGATTATCCTATTGCCATCTAATTCATTTGAATTGAATAGAAATGGAGCCAGATGATGTTGAAGAGGATGAATTTGGTTTCTCCAGAAACTATTTCTTAGCTAAAGAATTGGGGACTTCTGCTAAAAAGTCAGGCCGTAAACTCACCGATATTGATCTTGTCGATGAGCAAGTTAACTTCTCTATTTCCCTCTCTCATTATATGTATTTAGATTTATGTTTGTATACATTTTGTTTGAATGCATGTAAAATTTAGTAGTTCTGGCTTTTATTTCTTTTCCCAATAATTTGATGCAGGAGCTAAGAGCAGAAGTAGCCAGTATTCAGCCAAAACATGAGAAAGAAATTGATGAACTGATCAAAAGTTACAAGAGCAAATATCAAGAATGGGTTATTGAATTAAGGTACTGTCTTTTTGTTGTTGCTTTGTGTTATGCTGATCCTATGACCCTTTCTGTGTTAAGGATAGGCTTTGTTTTTATTGTTGTTGCTGTGTTGTGACAGGTGCGGTTTTGGGCTTTTGATGTATGGTTTTGGATCAAAAAGGATTTTGCTTGAAGATTTTGCTTCTACTTCATTAACTGAATATTCTGTTCTTGTAATCAATGGTTATCTTCAGTCCATAAACATCAAACAGGTATAAATCTTAAGATTTTTTTCTGTTGTGTGGTACCTTTAATTTCTTACTTTATGTTTGAGATGATTAGATGCTTACATTAATGAAAAGGTAAGAGTTGGAGATTACTACAGAATTTTAGCCTTGAACATGATAAACACAGTTGAAGGTCATCGACTTTTTGAGCTTTTGATGTTTCCTCAATCTAATTGTAGTTTAAGGTATTCAAAATGTACTGCTTTGGAAGGCACACATATATGGAGTTGCTTTAATTTAATGTTTCTCGCATATTAAATTCAGGTTCATTAGCCTTCTAATTGTAGAAAATTCAGGACATCCATCCTCGATTTTCTTGCTTGCTTAATGACAAGTATGGACATAATTTTGCAGGTTGTAATAACCCTAGCTGAACTCCTATGGGATCAATTGAAAATGCGTCAGAAGACAACAGGGAGTTCTCATAAAAGCCAGCAACCATTTAATGTTCGGTCCATTGATGATCTTCTAGAATTTCTAGACGGACCCCATTATGAGGATGGTGAACTTTTTGCTTGTGTGATTGTCCACAATATTGATGGGCCTGGTTTGCGGGATGCTGAAACCCAGCAATATCTTGCACGAATTGCAGCATGTTCCCATATTCGTGTAGTTGCTTCAATTGACCATGTGAATACACTTCTTTGTAAGTACATTTTAGTTTTGACAATTTGTAAAGCAGTAAATAAAAAATAGAGGATGATATCCTTCTTTAGCATCCTCTTTTTTTTCTGTTTTTTTTTTTCATCTCTGTAATCATTGCTTAACATTATGCTCAAAGAAGCTAAGATTCACATTCTATTTTGCAAGTGTGGGACAAGAAGATGGTTCATACACAATTCAACTGGTATTGGCACCATGTGCCTACCTTTGCGCCATACAAGGTCGAAGGAGTGTTTCTTCCTCTGGTTCTTGCTCAAGGTGGCAGCTCTCAAAGTGTCAAAACAGCTTCAATTGTCTTGCAAAGTTTGACACCCAATGCTCAAAGTGTTTTCAAAGTTCTTGCAGAACATCAGCTGTCCAATCCAGATGAAGAAGGCAAGTATCTATTTCTACTTTGAATCACCACCTCTGGCAACAGAAACTTCAGTAAGTTACCTTGCAAATAAAAATATTTGTTTCCTCAGGAATACCCATCAACAATCTGTACACAACCTGTCGGGAGCGCTTCTTGGTGAGCAGTCAGATTACTCTGAATTCTCATTTGACAGAATTTAAAGATCATGAGTTGGTCAAGACCAGAAGGGATGCTGATGGCCAGGATTGCTTGTACATTCCCATCTCAAATGAAGCACTTCAAAAGGTTCTGCAAGATATCAGTCAATAGAAGTTCCTAATTGCATAGATGTTGCAATTTGGTTGGCAAACTAAATCGTGCCTTCTTGGCTTCTTCCCATTTACAAGGGGCATCTGAGGTAGAATATAGCTATAATTATTCCTGTGCTACTTGTCTTGGGTATCTTACTAGATTTTCTGCACCAGTAGTAGATTCGGCATCTATGGGATCACTTTCTTACAGCTGCAAATTTGTAATATCTCATCTTAGTCCTCAGGTGTCAAATGTGTGTATGACCTGCTTCAGTGGTTTCCTGTCAGTTACACATGTAATAATACAATGAAATTAGAAAATTGTTCCTCCACCTCGTTATATTTTCTGGAATTTTATTTTATAAGCACAGTGGAAACCTTCTATTGTTGATAGTTGATACGTTATTAGTACATCCTTAATGAGAGTCATAACTTACAAGTAAAATATATTTCTGTATAACCATGATTTGACAAGGAATTAGGTCCCCGGTTTCGGTTAGTTCTTGTGACTTTCCTCAAGGAACTTGTCCTCATCCTAAGTTTGTTAAAAATGCCGCACAGTTAGATATGCTTTATAAAGACAATACAGCAGCTGGCATTCTCTAGTAGCGTACGCAACTTATTCCGGTTAAAGTTTATCTGCCTTCTAAGGCAGCCATGTCCCGTGTGGTCTGTGCTGAGTTAGCTACAATAATTGATGAGAATGACCTGATACCGAAATGACTAAAATAAAAACTATCTCATACTTAATTTGCTGCCAGAAATAGTTTTGATATTTGATTTTGAAGGATACAAGGAGTTAGGTTCCATGTGTTTCCCACCTAATTTGTTCAGCAATACAAAAGGAAATAAGGCCACATTTGACATTCCCCAACTATTAGTTCCGAAACTGCAGCTGCACATGGATGATGCCCTGTGAGGTAACAAAGGAAGTAGGAGTCTTCCTCATCCCAACCATCAAAAACTGCAGTGCACATGGATGATGAAAAGCAGCCACCAATCGGTTTGTTTCAACCTTAGCCAATCTGGAGCAAAAATGTTCCAATGCACTCATTGGAAGTTTATCTTTAGGCAAACTGCTCATGTTCTGTGGTCTTATTGGAACAAATATTTGTTTAGTTCTAATCATTTTTTACATGTTCATAGTAGACTAGGAAAATAGTTAGAGACACTATAATCCATACTTTAGAGTTGCTGACTACAAGTCTACATCCACGTGCTAACATATTTTATATTTTGAATTTTAACTATCATTACTTTTATATATTTTCAATTTTGATAACATATCTTCTATTTTGAATATTACAGTACCGGTCATTTTTTGTTTTTTCATATTTGATCAGTCCGATCATTTTTTTCAGTCAACATTATACAAAATTGATGGCTCACATTTTTATGATATTATATATGTCATTTTATGAGTATGGATCTATAACAAAAGTCAATCTGAAGAAGAAAAAGTGAAATGAAGGAGGAGAAAAGAGAAAAAAATGGATGAAATTAATAAATAATCATGAGTCTTTAATAAACTTCAATCTGAAGAATAAAAAATGGAAGTAATGAGAAGAAAAGGAAAAAAAATGGATGAAATTAACAAATGATCATGGATTTGCAACAAACTTCAATATGAAGAAGAAAAAGATAAAGGAAGGATGAGAAAAGGGAAAAAGAAGTTAGTAGAACTAACAAATTATCAAACTTGTTCATGAAAATGACATATATATATATATATATATATATATTCTCATAAAAATGTAAATCACCAATTTTGTATAATGTTGGCCAAAAAAATGATCGGACTGATCAAATATGAAAAAACAAAAAATGACTGGTATGGTAAAATTCAAAATAGAAAATATGTTACTAAATTTGAAAAAGTAAAATATTGCAAATCCTGAATTTGCTAATTTTTAGAAGTTTTTTTTAAGAAAAAGTTGAAAAGACAATTTTGCCTCTAAAAAAAAAGTGTGCTACTGATTTTGTATGAATTTTGCTGAAAATGGTAAGAAAATGGTCGAACCGACCAAAGGTAAAAAATAAAAAATATATTGTTACAGTAGAATTCAAAATTGAAGACGTGATATCAAACCTTAAAAAGTAAAATAATATAAACCCCAAATTTACTAATTTTCCAGACATATTACTGTGATGTAATTGTGTACAATTTTGCTCTTGGAATATATCTCTAATCCCCTTTAGATCAAAAGAACTAACCTTGAGTATGACTATATTTAGATAAGCATTAAGAAAGTATTTTAACTTTTTTAGAATGAAAAAAAACTTTATTTGGATAAGAATATTTTTATGGAATTGATGTGATATTAATAATTTCCAAATATGAGGGTAATATATCAAAATAAGAAGAATATATAGATGATAAAAGAATATAAATTGGACACACTTATCTAATTATTCTATGAAACATATTTGATATTGGATTATGCTTTATTTTAATTGAAAAAAGTGTTGCCTAGACAATTAGAAAAAAAGAATTACTAAACGCACACCTAAAATTAATAAACACATATTCTTTCTACTAATTTTGCCCATTATCTTTCTCTATTTAGTTTCTCACTTTAAAAAAAATCTCTTAAAATATTAAAAATAAATTAAAGATTTAGAAACCGATTTTGATTTCGATTCATGTATCGAAAATAATTATGTATATTTTTCATATTTTATCTTAAATTTACGCATTTGGAGGAAAATGACTTCGTTCGGATAGTCAATCCGAATAAAGTGAGTTTGTTCGGAAAGTCAATCCGGACAAACAAACTCAGTTTGTCCGGATTGTCAACCCAAACGAAATAGATCGAGCAGAGTAAAAACAAATCCATTTTTCTCATATTTTTAGTCATTTTATTATACATTTACTTAATTAATTATGCATATTATATTTTTTAAAAATAAAATAAAATTCATATTTGTTTGAATTAAATTTGAGGTTTGCATTTAATAAAAGGGGTTTGAATTTAACAATCATGTTAGAAAAATTAAGAGTAAGACTTCCTGAACATAGCCCATATTTAGACTAACAGGCATTAAATTTTCTTTTACGAGCCCTTCTCTTGAAAATAAGTGAAAACATTTTTTCCCACGACTCTTTTTCGTAATAAATAAATAAATAACTTAAGAAGTTTAGCTTATGCAAATGGATAATTGGTGTTTGCAAACTCAACCATGCAAATACTTTTCAAACTGATTTTGACTATTAAACATCTTTTTTGAAAAGAAAAGATAGAAAACAGAAATATCAAGAGCTTAAGCTTAAGTTAACTTATCAGCAACAGAAACTTAGAAATGAACAAGGGATGGAGCTCCTCAGCTCTGGAAATGAACCTAACATGTGCATCTCAAACACACAGAAAATGACTTCACCCTTACTTTTATTAAAAAAAAGACAAAGTATCTAAATAACACATCTTTTTTTTTTCATCCAAATATTACGCTTTCGTGATTAAAAATAGTTAAGACATTACTTTCAAAGATAATATTTCATTTTGACTAGTAATAATATTTTGGACATATTTCCTTAGGATAAGGTATTCATGTGCATTGACCGAGTTAACAATTTTCTAAAAGTTGTTTCCATCAATTTTTGTAATGACAAAATGTCTAAATAACACTTAAATCTTTTTTAAATTTAAATTTTGCACCAAAACTTTTTTTCGATCAGATACTACGTTAAAATATCTTTTTAGTTTAAATATTGCGCTTTCGTCACTAACAAGACATGTTCGCCACCCACATGCCTTAAGAGTATTTTTATCTATTCAGCGTAAAAGGAATTTCAAATATAAAAATGAATCTCAACAACAAAACTCTTAGAATTTGGATAGTTAACTATAATTAACCATAATTAGTGACAAAGTGCAATATTTAAACAAAAAAGATATTTTAGTGCAATATCTGGACAAAAAAAAAATTCAATGCAAAATTTGAATTTTAAAAAGGTTTAAGTGTTATTTAGAAATTTTACCCTTAAAAAAATTGATCAAAACAACTTTTACAAATTTGTTAACTCGGTCAATGCACATGAATACCCTATCCTAAGGAAAGATGTCCAAAATATTATTACTAGTCAAAATGAAATATTATCTTTGAAAGATTATGTGTTAAATAATTATATCATTTTATATATAACAATAAATTAATTTTTAATAAAAAAGTTATATTGACGAGCCAAATGCTTTCAAATTTGAAGTCGACTCGAATTCTTAACAAATCGAGCTTTGGAGCTTGACTCATTTTCCTCCCTAATCAAGAGGCATTAAATTCCTAAAAAAATAAAAAGGAAAAGAAAGAACAAATATTTAATCTCATTGAATAACGCAGCTACAAAAGGAACGGATATAAAATTTTCAATATTCATTGAATGAATGCATGTTATATCTTTCTTCTTCTTTTTCTCATTTTCTTTTCTTCAATTCTTGAAGTTGCATGTTCATATATAAGAATTAATGAACATATTATCTTTATTATTCATGTACTAATGAAATTACATGAAAGATTGTAAATATCTTAATGGGATTAGAAATATCTAAATATTTTAAAATTGTTTTTAGTGAAATTTTATATGATAAAATACTCTTTAATTATAGGATAATATTTATTTTATAAAAGTAGAGATTCAATATTTTTTTTGAGGAAAAAAAATATGAGCAAGGATTTAACTCAAAACCTACCACTTTAATATCATCTTAAATTTTAACGTGCTTTAAAAAACTTAAATTGGTCAAAAAAAGAAGAAGATTAAATTTAACTCGTCAATGATAATACATATTACTAATTACAAGTTATTTAAATATCTTATCTGCAAAAGATTATCTTATATGAATATCTCATGCTTTTTTCTTCTTTTTATGTTTCAATGGATATCTTATTAATTAGTTATTTTATAAAAAAATATTCACTCCCTTCATAAATATAAATTGTTAGATGATTATCTTTTTATTTTTTTATTTTAAAATATAAATTATTTTATATAATTTTATAAATATTTTACTATTATCTTCCAATATTATTCTTATTTATTTTAATCTCTCTTCTAGCCTCTTTCTTATTTTCAAGACAAAACTTTTATATTTTCTTTTTCTCAAGACTAACTTTTTTTATTTACTATTATTTTTAAGACATAATAATTAATAATATTTTAGAAGAATTTTTTTTATTTAATCTGTGTAGAAATGAACTAGTGACTTGTATTTAAAAATGAGCGAGTAATTAGTATTAATTAGTTGTATCTTATTACACCCTATAATTACCCAGCTTTCTTCGTAAAAAGAATCGTGGTATACCGATGAAAAAAAAATGATTTTACAGGTCGAAGAATTATTTTATCTCTCAGGAGCTGCAAATAACCTCAAGCATGCATCATGCGTTCTCATCTATCACAATCTTTTCCATTTTTCTTCTTGTCTTATTCTGTATCATTTATCTACCACCAATTCCCTATGCTTTTTTTTATTAAAAAAATAAAAATAAAATTTCACTATGCTTTTGACCAGCTCTCCCTCTCGCATTCTATTCATTGTGAACCAATTGAAATAGGGCACGTCGTATACTCAAGAGTATCAATGTCAACTGCCTAAAATATTGGGGGTAATTCCGATATTTAACTATGCCCACGTATCACATCTTGTTTCATCAATTGTGAGGATTGCACACAATTCAAGAACTGCCAAGTATGGGCGAGTGATATTCCCCATCATTTCTCTATATAAAGGTCAATTGAAAAGGCAGTAATTTTTTTTATTGCGCATTCACCCAAACTAAAAACAAAGTAAAAATCTCTACCAGCTCCCCCATTTCTACGTCTCTTTCTCTCTTCATTTCCCGTTGTGGACAAATACGGAATCCCTTTTTCTTGAACAAAAAGTGGGGTTGTTCTTTCTTTTGTTTGAATCATAAAGTTTTGTGCGTTCTTCTTGTGGGATTTTTGGGTTTTCTTGAGGAAAGCAAGGAAAACAAAGGAGAAGGGGAAAAAGCAGCAGTATGTGGGGATTTGGAGGGAGTTATAATTGGGGAAGGAAGGAGAGAGGGGCCAAAGTGGAAGGGATTGTCGTAGTGTTCGCATGGATGTCAAGTCAAGAGAAGCACTCGAATAAATATGTTGATCTCTACTCTTCTCTTGGCTGGATTTCCCTTATTTGCCAATCCCAGTTCCTCAATTTGTAAGCATTACATTTCTTGTTTATGTGATTTTACTTATCATTGGGCCTCTGCTGTCTGATCGAGGTACTCTTGTGTCCAGCCCCTATTTCTTTTAAAAGTTTCGAGTTCGACACAATCCGGAAAAAAATTAGATTTTTGGAGGTCTTCTAACTTTGACACTTTTTTGTTTCGTTTTTCTAACATTTTTAGACTTAGCCCTTGAGTTTATTGCTATGTACTAGTCCGAAATCTGTTTTCTGATTTGTATCCTTTTTGGGAGTTTACGATACATGAATCGTTCACATAAGAGGTGAAAGATGTTTAGTTTGATCTTGATTGACCACCATAATGGGGCTTGAGATGTTTATTTGCTCGAATTATATCATAGCAGCCCCCCGTGGGAGGGGGGTTTGAGCCTGAGAATAGTTATGGCTTTATTCTTATCATAGCCTTTATAGAATCGAGGAGGGGATTAAATTGCATAATTTGACTTTGACTTGAATAACTGTTACAAAATTGAGGAGGGAAGGAGTTCTAGATGGTATTTTTTGGTGTAATGAGATCATCAGAGCTCTGTGCATTAAGATCATGGAACATTCTGATGAGACCTTAGCTTTTGTTAGCATTCCGTAGATGCACTTTTTCCAGCATGGACTTGGAAAACTTCAACGTTGTACTTCGATGTCTCTGGCTGATTAGCTGCTAGATGCTTGTAACATATCCACATAAGGATTATTGCATATGTCATTTGACAAATAATTATCTACAACCATTGGAGCAATCCAGTCAACAATGGTTAATCTTTGCTCTCCTGCATCATCAGATATTCCTTTTAGAGAAGTAAATGAGTTACCATCTTAATCACAGTGATATTCAGTTTGAAGGGGGGAAAAAGATACATCTTACGAACTTTTGGATGTGTGGCATTCTAGCATATTCATTTCTCAATCTAAACTTTTATGTTGTTGAGTAACCAATCGTTGAGATAACTTATTGTTTCTTGTCGTTAATTGCTAGCACAAGTGGGATAAATTTTCTCTCATCTCCTGAAAGGACTTGATAAACTAATTAAGTATGTGGGAGGAGTGTATCTCCTATCACACATATACCTAATTGTTTAATCATGAGATCTGTCTTATGGTGCTTAATAATTCAAAGCGAACCAAATTTTACTATGTTTGATCTTTGTCTGATACCTCCCCTTGTTAATGAGAGACTTGTTTTATGCTTTTTGAAGATTTGACCTTCAATATAAGTTTTCATAAATTTTACAGATTTTTCCCTGCTAAGGCTGCAGCATTGGCATCCCAAATTGTTACTGAGCTTGTTAAGGTACCGAAATTAGTATGTGTTGTGCTGTGAAACCTTTTTATAAATCAGAAGAAGATATTATGAGAGAACAATTTTATTTAATTTTTTTGTTTTTGGCAAACTGGTCTTTTTGTATTTAATATTTATTTCTCCAAGCAATGACTAGTTATATGATTATCTTTTAAAGGCTTAGTATGGTAGCTTGTGTATTCCAATTGCCGAGCTAGTCTTGTGTTAGTTTCATCACAGGCAAGTGTGGGAAAGTAAAAGAGAAGGAAAGACCTTAATGTTATTCAGTATTTTTAGGTAACTTCCAATTTGACGTTTATTCTAATAATGGATTTTCCTCCTCAATTGTAGGAGCTGAAAATTAGACCATGCCCTGTTGTCTTTGCATCTTTTTCTGGTGGGCCAAAGGCATGCATGTATAAGGTTCTTCAGGTAAATTTTCATTCTTTTATACAATAAAGATACTTATAAAAGAATAAAAGTAGATGAGATTAAGCAGTGATAATGGAAACTCTCGCCAGTAACTGTTCTGATTGAGCTATTGTCATGTGATATTTTGGATCAATTTTGCGTTCTTCTAATATCATCTAGATGTATTTACTCATAAAATAATAACTAGATGAAATTAGGCAGTGACAAAGGATACTCTCATTATTATCTATTTTTATTGAACTACTTGTGATATTTTTTATTAATGTGGTATTGGTATTCTGATGTAGCTAACTCTGTTTTCCTTTTGGTTGCAGATAATTGAAAGTAAGTGTGAAGAACAACTCCATATGGTATAATTTATTTTCCTCACCTGTTGGTATAAGTGCATGTTATAAATGGCATATGGAAACTTGCATCATTTCTTGAATGCCATCCAGCATCCAACATTGAAATTGGTGACATTGTACTTATTCTAAATGCTCTTGTTTGATGAACTTGTCTTGAAGGATGAGCATCAATTGCTGAGAGACTGTATTTCTGGGTTCATTTTTGATTCTGCACCAGTTGATTTCACTAGTGATTTGGGTACCCGATTTGTTCTTCACCCAACGGTTCTCAAAATGTCACATCCTCCTCCTCTGGCTTCTTGGATTGCAAACGGCATTGCTTCCAGTCTGGATTCCCTCTTCCTTAGCAGATTTGAATCACAAAGAGCTGAATATTGGCAGACACTGTATTCCACAGTAGTGAGTACCAATAGATTTGCTGCTATCTTAGCTGTTTTCTCATATTTCATCTGGTCCTTTACATTTTTTTTTGTGCAGAGCATAGGAGCTCCATATTTGATCTTTTGCTCAGAAGATGATGATCTTGCTCCTTTTCATATCATCTACAATTTTTCTCAACGGATACAACAACTTGGTGGTGACATTAAGTTAGTCAAATGGAATAACTCCTCACATGTAGGTATGCACCTGGTTCAGCGTCTTTTTTCTTTGTACAGTTACTCCCTCTTATGCCTTGCTTTTCTTCGATATATTTGGAAACAGAGCAAGGTATTATTTATTTGTTTTTTTGAGGAAAAAACAGAATAAAGATAGATACCTCATTATGGCATCCCATCCCTATCTGTAATAGCAGTGGTCACACTTCCTGCTTCACCTAACAGAAGGCAGTTCCACCTTTCCCCGCTTTTTGGAGGCCAACCCAGCTTGTTTTCTCCTCCTTATCAAGTTCTTTTTCAGCCTTCTTTCAAATTTTCCATTCTAATTCTTATGTAGTCATTTGACCGGTTGCAAATCCTGCTTTACATTTGATTGCATAGAAATTCAACCTGTTCCAGTCCCATGCACTTCCTTGAATTCAGAGTAGAATGTGAAGAGGTTTTTTATGTTTTCTGGATACATGAAGAATCAGTCTGTTAATTTGTTTCACAATAATTGCTGCCAGAAATAGGAACATGAGATACTTGCGTATTCCCCAACTTAGTTTACTTTTATCTTTGACAAACATGCTTATGTACACAGGTCATTATCTCAATTATCCATCAGAATACAAGGCTGCTGTAACTGACCTACTTGTCAAAGCTGCTCTTGGTTATTCCAAAAGAATTCGCCAACTTGAAGGAGAGAAAATGGGCTTAGAGGGAACAAATCATGAAATCTCTGAGCCATTCTGCAATCTGAGAAAGGCAGCAACAAGCTCACAACAGAGTTTCCAGAGAATTGACCTTGATTTGAATGATCGCTTCTTTGTGCCTAGCTCTGTAGAATACCATGAGGATAGAGATGTTGGATCAGTACATGATGCGCATAGGGAAGGTTTTATTCCTCTATCAACCCCACCAAGCATAAATGCTCATGGCGTTCTTGGCCAGTTCCTCTTTGACGTTTGTGTCCCTAAGAATATTGAGAACTGGGATATAAAATCATTTCCCTCCACAAGTAGAGGCCCGTTTGGATCTGCCCAGAGGCATTCATCTTTCAACCCCATTAAATGCATTCGCCGCTCGAGATTATGATGTTTCCAGTTGGTTTTGCTGAGAAGTCTTGATGAATATAGAGGATAAAATCAAGAAAACTAGCATAAAAATGGAGGTGGTGTACATTAGTCAGCTATATATTTCGGGCAGGAATTGTGGGATTTCATGGCACATAAAGTTTTTGCTTCCTTGCTGCATTATGTACAGTATAATGATGTCACTGTGTTTGAATCATCATAGACTCTCTTCTTCTAACATCAAATCTACAGCTCAGGCTAAGCTTCTAGTTTGTCTTATCATACATGTAGATCCTGCATAAGAAATAATAGTGAGTGAGATCCTTCTCCCTACAGTTGCCTGAAACTTCGGATAATTATACAATGTCTTACGCAAAATCTTCCAAAATCATGTCAATGGTTATTATACTCTTTCTTATTTTCAATATCTCATCTCTTTTTTATCATTAACGTATTCATAATATACAAAAATATATATTTTATTATACTTATGACAAATTAAATAAGGATAAGGATATTGTAAAAAATAAAATATGTATAAAAATAATTTATACGGATGGAGTAGCAAAACTTGTGTGAGGGAGCTTGAAACTATTTGACCTGACCAGTGACCACCACCAGGCGTTGTGGGCTCGTGAAAAGCCAGTTGAAGACTCAATGAAGAAGAAAGTATTGGTAACTGGGGCCTCTGGTTACCTAGGCGGACGCCTTTGTTACGCTCTGCTCAACCAAGGCTACCACGTAAAAGCCTTCGTCCGCCGAACCAGCGACCTTTCCTGCCTCCCCACGCCTCCTGAGAACGGATCTCTAGAGCTCGCTTTCGGAGATGTCACGGACTATCCGTCACTCTTGGACGCTTGTTCTAATTGTCAAGTCATTTTTCATACTGCCGCTCTGGTCGAGCCTTGGCTTCCGGACCCTTCTAAATTCTCCTCTGTAAGAACCCTTGGACATCTAAATGCTTAACCCCAATTCGAAATTCTTGATTTTAACGCCTTTTTTTTCTTGATTCAATTTTGGGAAGTAGGTTAATGTTGGAGGATTAAAGAATGTTTTGCAAGCATATAAAGAGATCAAGACCGTGGACAAGATCATATACACTTCATCGTTTTTTGCTTTGGGGTCAACTGATGGATATATTGCAGATGAAGGGCAAGTATGAATCTTTTGCATAAAGACCGTTTCTTTCTTTTTTTTTGAAAATTTTGATATAGCTAACATCGATTATATTGCCTTAAATTTTGTTGCTAGATTCACCCGGGGATGTTTTTCTGTACGGAATATGAGAAATCAAAGGCAATAGCTGATAAAATTGCACTGGAGGCTGCGGCAGAAAGTGTGCCAATAGTCCTAGTTTATCCAGGAGTTATATATGGCCCAGGAAAGGTCACTGCTGGAAATGTAGTTGCACGCTTGGTAAACTCCTGCTAATTCTTGTCATTAATCATCTAGTCATGATCTTTGAAGTAGTCGTGAATTGTGATCAATGGTTCTAACGGTTAAGTGTAAGCTAATTTGAAGGTAGCAGCTATTGCCTGTAGTAATGATCTGAGGTTAAATTTTGGTTGATGGAATAAGAGCTTGCTGTTTTAGGTGAACTATGGACGATGCAGCTTACAAAAGTTTTATTGATTACTTTCTATATTGCCAGTACATCAACTTCTAGCTTAATTTTGTTTACTTGAAGTTTAAATATGGCCCTAGTTGATCATTTTAACGTGGCTTAAGTGCAATGCGCAAATCTTATGTTGTGTCTCAGTTATCATTAACCAAAAATAATGAATCTTTGATGATCTATGCACGATATTGTTCTTCTATTCTGTCCTGCTGAATGGGATAAAGTTTAAAAAAAAAAAATCTGAAGTGGGATAAAGATTTTGATGAATTGAATGTTCATACATATTCTTTCAGATTATAGAGCGCTTTAATGGGAGATTACCTGGGTACATTGGCCAAGGAAAGGATGCGTTCTCTTTTAGCCATGTTGATGACGTAGTAGAAGGACATATTGCAGCAATGGAAAAGGGTCGACCAGGGGAAAGGTACCTTCTTACAGGGGAAAATGCATCATTCAAGGATGTCTTTGATGTCGCTGCGACTATTACAGGAACAAACAAGCCTAAATTTAATGCCCCGTTAGCTCTGATTGAGGCTTACAGCTGGCTTTTGGTGATTTTTTCTCGAATAACAGGAAAGCTTCCCCTAATCAGTCCCCCGGTATGAACCCTGGCTACATCAGCTTTCACAGTTTGATTGTCTAATAGCATTTATAAATTGACATCTGGACAAATGAGAAATTACCTGGTATCAAGTTGTTCATCCAATTTATTAGCACGTATCATGTTTATTGTTAATTGAAACAGAAGGTGTTGTGTTGTACAGTTATATGGCATCTAAGTGCTGAAACTGTAACTTCATCTGTGTTTAACAGCATATTATTTCCGTAACTGCAGATATTCTGTTTTTCTTCTTGTTCTCTTTTGGAAAATATATTATCATATCTTATCATTCTATAACTCGACTGTAGAATGCCCTGGACACATTGGTGTTGGTGCTACAAGGCAAGCCAGATGTAGTGGTACTCCTCTTCCATCCTTGGGCTACCCGGGAGATCTCATCTCATCTTCCCTTTCTTTTTCATCTGGTTAGGGGGAGGGGAGGGGGTAAAATGGAAGAGCGCAGTGATGATAAGATTTTCTCTTATCAACATTGAGACTGATGAATTGACCAGAAGTATAATGTTTGGAGAGTGTATGCCGAGTATATATTACTTGAGGAATCTGTTGCTAGATAGATGAGGTAGGCTGTAAGCCTCAATGTATCTCCTTCATGCTTAGGATTACATGGAATTTTTTTGGCTGATCTTGATTGTTGTCTTAAAAAACACTCTTGGGTACATCACATAGAGTGAAGTGCGTAAGGTATTATACTAGCAGATGACCAGCATAAAATTTTTCCAGCTTTTAATTTAATGCCTACCAATTTTCTGATATGACTGTGAATTTCCATTACTGCATTATTAGTGAATATATCTATATCTCCACGTACCACCTGCAGTATCAAAAACCTGGAAGAATTCTCTGCATTAAGGTACTATTCTACTGGGGGCTGTATCTTCTGGTGCTTCTATTTTACCTTTTGTCCTGCATTATCTTTTATAGAACTTCCTTTGTAACTCTACCCTCCAAACCCAAGCCACACGTCTCCCTTGCTTCACATTTTTGCTTTTTGACATCTGATTATCTGCTTTTGCACTATTTAACAGACTGTACGCGTTCTTAGACATCAATGGGCTTATTCTTGTGACAAGGCCAAGGAAGAGCTGAATTACAAACCTAGAAGGTTGGAAGAAGGTTTAGCAGAAGTTCTTCCCTGGTTGAAGAGTTCAAGCTTAATCAAGTACTAGAGAGATTATGAACTGTGAGACTATGTTCAGAAAGTTGCAGTCCTTCTGACTCCTTTCTTTCTGGGTGCAAATAGACCACATCTTTACTGAGACATCCATTTCCCCAAGTCTTGTGTATCTCTTGATGCTGAAGATTTGAGAAATATGGCATGCGGTTATTATCTTCTAGTAATCCCAATTCCCATGCAGAGATTTAATGGAATTATGTACATGTACAATGGCTGCCAAACCTCCCCCAACTGATTAAATAAAGAATTTATTTCTGAGAGGGTGGATTTCTTTACATTTACTTTTTCATCTGCTTTACGCATCGCATAAGACTCCTATTGCTGGCTTATTTTCCTGAAGAATTAATTAAAAGTTAATCAACTTTTCTTAAGCTTTTCTTTTTCTCATTTATGTGATTCGAACGAAAAAAAATCCTGTTGAGTTATGTCAATCCAGTAATGAAAATTAGGTAGGAGCATGGAGTTTGCTTGTGTTATGCAAGCCCTTTTAGAAAATTTTATTTGTGTGGCATTTTGTTTTGACTACTGATTTTGTAGGAAGGAAAGAATACAATGTGCAAGTTATTGTGGATTTAATTTAAAAGAGAATTCGTCTGGGGAAGAAATAATTTAAAAGAACTAGTTCACGACTGAGCGGACGAGTGAAAGACTCGGTTAAAGTGGTAACGGACTTCGCTCAGAATTGATATGAATTTGATTGAAGCGAAGTTGCCTTTTTAAGTACATTTATTCAAAAATGGGATTCCAACGGTCAACTCTAACTCCTAGATGACTCCACCATGGATTCAATACGTAGTGCTCCTGCAGTGAGTACCAGAGCTACCATTATCTGAAAATCTTTAGAGGAAGGAAAGAGAAAATTGTGATGTCTAAGGTGAAATATGAAGAGTTACGCCAGCAGACAATGGAACAAAACAAGAGGAAGCTTGAAGAACTGAATCTTCCTCTGCTTTCTCAAGCTCTGCAAAAAGCCTGTTCTCCAAAGCCTTCTCCGGTTCTACACTCTCTCTTGCTTTCTTTTCTCCTTTTTCTCCTTTCCCTTTTTGGGGCTTTATTGTTTAACTCGAACGTTTTTGTATAGACGCCCATAAAGATGACATCTTTTTGCTTCTCGAAATCTAACTTTTCTGGTTTTCTTTGTTTAAAATCAAAGATGAAGCAAGCGAAACCTCGCACTATTCGGAAAGAGCTAGTCCCGGTAAGAAGATCAGGCCGGTTTGCAAACAAGCCTGCTCCTCACTACAAAGAAGTATGCTTTCCTGCTTTTCCCTACTCAAGAGTTTTGAACTTTGTTTTGGTTAATTTTCTGTGACTGAAACAACAATGTATAAAACACGCATCTTATGAACAGGTGATCTTTTATGAGCGCGTTCAGTTGCCTAGAAGGTAAAAGTTGTTTTACATGCCATCATTTTCAAATTTGTTGACAAGCACGGTGCTGCATATGTGTTGCCTTATTTTCGGTATATCATTTCTGCTTGTGCAGAGTAGTATATCCTAAAAGGGATTTATCCAACAGAGTCTATGCCTTATTGTTGGTATATCATTTTGCTTGTGCAGAGTAGTATATCCTAAAAGGGATTTATCCAACAGAGTCTATGCCTCAGATGAAGCAAGAGAGGCTGCAATAAAGAAGGCTGAGAAAATTGAATCAAATCTTAAAGGCGATCGTCCCTCCTTCATAAAGTCAATGCTCCAGTCCCATGTAACTGGTGGGTTTTGGCTGGTGAGTAGAGCTTTCTCGTTGGCCATTTCTGCTAGCTTTTCCATTTTGTGGGTTTTATTCTAAAGATTAGAAATTATATGAATCACAATTTTGGAATGTTGTACTCTCATCTCAGGTTTGTTTATTGCTGTCTTTTGTCGTTTTCTGTTCCTTTTCTTCAAGATGAAAAGAGAAATTTCGGATGGGAGAAAAATTCATCACTAATCTAGGAAAATGGTGGATAAAATTTAATCCACCATGTTTATTAAAATTATCTTTCTGTCTCTGATACCAATTTGCATAATGTCAGTCAGTCGTTATTCCTTTCAATGAAGAGTTGCCAATAAACTTGTAAACTGAGGTCTCTGAGTTCTTCCAACTTCCAAGGAATAACTTTATCTAATATACATATAACTCTTCTCACAAGCTTTCTTTTGCAAGGAAAGTGGAATTAGGCCTTGGAATTCCAGGAGCAAATTAGCAGTGTCCTCTTTGATTCATGTGGTCGACCAGAAGTGCCTAATTTGTTTTATTATAATGGTTTGCATATTAAAAACATTTGGTGCAGGGCCTTCCTTCTCATTTTTGCAAGAGACATCTTCCAAGGCGAGATGCAACTGTTACATTAATAGATGAACAAGGAGATGAGTGGCCAACAATATACTTGGCTCGTAAAACAGGTCTTAGTGGTGGATGGAAAAAATTTGCAGTTGATCATGACTTGGTAGATGGGGATGCGTTGGTGTTCCATATAATCCAGCCTACAGTATTTAAGGTCCCTATTCCAAACCCCTTTTTGTTGTGACAATTGTATCTAGCATTTTCTCTTTCCCTTTTTGAAAGAAAAGGTTGGACAATTGTATCTGCGAAAGAATTCGGTTGAAATTTGAATGATGAAGCTTTTTTTCTTATGCATACAATCTTTGACTGATCAAATTGGTACTTCAAATTTTTCTTAGTGTTTGTTTCACGTGCACAACTTCCATTGGACATGTAGGTATTTGTTGATTCTTTGTTCGATGGCTTATTTCCTTTAAACTTTTTGGCCCTCTTATGATAGAGGAAATTTGACTGGACAGAGGAATCTTATGCATCAGTCTGTTTACCGGTAGCATACTAATCTAAGCGCTTCTTTTTCCAGGTTTATATTATCAGGGTAAATTGTTCTGCTGGAGTAAATGTCACCAAAGCCTCAGAAGTGTCAAGTTGATTGTTTTTTTCTAATTAGGCCCTTCAGGTGTAGGGAGGAATTTGAACTAGTGAAGGTAATCATACTGTGATTAATTTCGAATTGGTTTGGAAGAAGAGTGATTGAAGTAGTGAAGATTGTACACCTTTCCGCTTATAATTCTGGATCTAGGTTGCTGAATGAAGACATAATTTGCATCAATGCCCCAAAGTCGAATCTTTCCTTATTATTTCTTGGGTCAGTGCATGTAGCTTGCTATAACCTCTTATCCTATTGCATCTTGTCAATAAAAGAAAATCATTTTGTGTCAGATGAATAAAGCTAAGGAATTTCAATCTGATAATGAATTTTGACTAGTATTATCACGGAAGTTGTAGCAATTAAGATGCATTGTATACTGGTTTTAAGTTATACAAAAGTTGTATCCTCTGACAGATAGCTGCTACATTAAGGTATATGAAATATCAGGGCAAAGATGAGAATCAAATATACCAGGCCAGCTATTTATGATCCCCTCAATATTTCTTTAATACTTGGGGATGTTACAGTCCTAGAGGTCCTTTGGTTTATAATTTATTCTATGCCATGTGGATGGGTAAGTTTAGGGAGACAAACGTGTGGAAAAAAGGAAGTTTATAATTATGACAAATCTGAAAAGTTGTCTCATCGCATGTAGTTTCAGCTAATTCTGGTACAACTTAATGAATTGCAATGCGTGTATCATGAATGTTTCTCTAAGGTAGATTGAAGACACATTTGGTGGGTGCCAGAAAAGCACATGCAATCAATCCTTCTAAACAATATTGAGTTTGAACATTTCCTTGGCAAAAAACTATGTAACTGTGCAATGTGTCATGCTGCAAATCTGTGAAAAAAGTTGAACCTATGACTCCTAGTCTTTCATACAACTGAATTTAACTACGGCCAGGTGCAAAGCAAGTTTATATCCAGCAGCACACCCCCTTGCTAAGTTCTTGTGATGCAATGCTAGTTGGGCCAATTAAAAATGCCAGTGATTTCTTTATTTGTAAAAATCTTGATGATTGTCTTGTCATTCACATATTTACTCTATTATGTCTGCAGGTTGGACAAATGTTGCTGTAGTTTGGGAGGTGTTTTTGGTTGCCCAGTATTTTGTCACAATTCTTGCATCACAAATTAATGCAGAAACATTTTGTCTAAAAAGAATAAACAAAAAAAAAATTTGATTCTGCTGGTTAGATGTAATTGTAATTGCCTTGACTATATATGTCTGCTGTATAGTAGAATGAAACTTTGAATCAAGATCTTGCTTCTGGTTTCCAACAGACAAACATGTTATTAGGTATAACCTGCTTAATTGCCTATGTTGGGTGTAGGAGAGAGAGCTAATATTGTAACATTGGCCTTGGATAGAGCTGGACCCGCAACTGAAATCTCTGAAAGACTTGGAATGGTCCCCAAATAATTTAGTCACTTATATAAACAAACTACTAAGCTAAATTCTCTCTACCACTTAGGGCCGGCCTTATATACCCGCAATGACTTGTTGGGTGTTATGTATATGTATATATATATATATATATATATATATATATATATATATATAGATACTAAGCAGTTAAGTTGAGGGTTATTGTAATAATTTTAATTGTTTTGAGGAAGTATTCTAAAAAATGAAGAACATATTTACTAAATGTGTTCAGCTGACATTGCTACTGTAATTTAAACTACCAAAACAAAGAAAGATTTTATCATAAACATATTTTCGAAATACATTCTCCCCTATAGAACTCACTCCTAAAATGAATAGAGTGCCTTATCAGTTTATGTTTGTTCCTTAATTGTGCAGATCAATATAAGTAATTCTATTTAAAGAATTTTGGCTTTTTTGTTTTTGCTTTTCAAGAGTAATTTTTTCAACGTTTAATCAGTTAGCAAAAACCAACTGGGAAAAAAAAAAATCAAAAAACAAGGTCTTTGAGTCTTTGTACGGTACCCACCACTTGGATGGGGACTGAACACTCCGGAAGACTTTTTAGTAAGTTGGGGTCCAATAATTGAGAGCTGATTTGGCCACGTGGAATTTTGTCTGATCGATTAAGAGAAAGATCAATGTTTTCGCCCATTCGCGCTATCTATGCTTTTCGGGTGCCTAACATTTCCCAATTTCATTCAAGCCCTTATAGTCCAAAAATTCGATCATATTGTCCTCAGCATAACCCGGTGGTGATCAGATTAAAAAAAAAAATTGTTGCTCAATTTGAACTATAATTTTTTTTTAAAATCATCATTTTCCATAGAAATATATTTTAAAATAATTTTTTACTTCTAAACTTTATGACACGTCAAAATTTTAATTATTTTTTTGAACTCAATAAATAAGTTTCACATATGCATATAAATAATATTTTTTTCATTACTTTTAAATTAAAAATATAATATCAAATAATTTATTATTTATATTTTATATTATTATTAATCACGTGAGATTTAAAAAATATGTTATCAAATTTTTAATTCCATAACTTTCAAAAAATATTTATCTACATCGCATGTATGGTTTGATTCAATTTTCTTTGTGTACTACTCTCTTCTTGATATTTAATGAAAACTTCCGTTCAAAAACAAATTGCATTTAAGCTCCAAATATTAAACTTAGAAGGTTATATGGAGTAACTCAATATACTTAAATGGTTATTTTTATCCCTTCTCAATTTTAAATTTTAAATTTTTTAGAATGGATGAGGGCCAAAACAAGTACTTTTTGAGTAACACTATTTTATTTTATAGCTTCAATTTTACTTTCTCTAAAATTCTTCTCACAAAGTATCAATAGTTGTGTGCTATTAAATTTGAAAAACTGATTTCTCCTTTGCATGCAGAGCTACTAGCAGCGATCTTGTGGATCATCAATATAATCATAGGCTCACCAATGTTATTATGGAATGTGATTGTCTTATATGGTCAATGTGGGTAATTGAGCAATCTATATCTTATGCAGTCCTTGAAAATTTCTTCCAAAGGATTATTGCACCCCAAGGGAATAGTCTCAAGCATATTTCTTTTGTTCCTAGAGATGCTAATGGTGCATCTCATAGTCTAGCTAAGCTTGCCCAAGATTGTAAAGCCACTACCATTTGGTTTCTCTAAGAAAGAATTTCATGGAGAGAAAAAAAAATGGCATTAGCGTATGAAAGAAAAAGGAGAAAAAAAAAAAAAGGGCATGTGCGCGTGGAATGGGCAAAATACAAGAACGTGTAATTGACGCCGGGGATTTCGGGAGCCAATCACACTTCCAATTGGAGGTCAAAGCACAACGCTGGAAGAAAGTGGAAAAACGGTGACCCCACCACTCCCAAGGGTCCCACCTTTCATTATTTTTTTCAAGGGGAATAGATTATTCATTAAAATTATTTAATCCTTTTAAAAATATGAGTAGGTAGTTAAATATCCAAACAAGACACCACTCAACGACGTGAAACGAACAAATTAGTTTGATTTGAGTCATTGGATTACACTAATTTTAGGTTGATTTTTTCCTCTAATCTCAATTAACCGGCTTACAACATTAACAAGCTCATTTTCCTCAAAAAAAAAAAAAAAAAAAAGCTCAACTTCTTTGACTTTTTCATGTCTTCTTGTCCTCCTTGGGATTTTGCGGCTATCTTCATCTGTTTTTATTTATTATATGAATTTTTTATCAAACTCCAATTAAACAGATTGAATTTTCATTGTAATTGGAAACTGATTTGGTTATTCTTGTTGAATTGAAATTATAAAACAAGGTAAGTCTTTAATGATAATTAACTTAACGTAAATGCTCCAAGTCTAATTAAATAGAGCATGATAATTACTTCCCATCTATAATTTTTTTTTTTGTTTCAAATTATGTCATTTTTTTCTTCTTATTTAATGTATAATGTATTATTTATTAGTTGATCAAAATATTTATATTTAAAATGAAATTGTTTGTACTTAAAGAATACATTAAATTTATTTTAAAATCATAAATTACCAAAGCATTTTAGGAATATTTTACAAAATAATATATATTTTCAATTATATTAATTATATTTTCTTATTTTGTGAGTCAATCGGGTCGGAGAGATTATTTTTTAAGTGATGATGTATGTGTGTATATGTCTTCAGGTTTGAGATAGGAATTTGAACATTTTTAGTGTCGCATGGAAGAGTTAAGGGAAAAACTGGCAAAATCCCATGGAGATCGGATTTGGGGTTGGCGGCCGACTATAGTCGGCTAGATTTTATAAATATGGACGAGCAGACCCCCATTTTTCATCCTACTTGGAAAAGGTCCAAAGCAAATCTTATCCATATAACAAATATATTACAAAATTGTAAGATTTGGAAAAAGAAAAGACGAATTTACTTGAGATATTCAAAGAAAGAGATATACTCTGTCTATATATATTTTTTATTATTAATATTTAGAATTTAATTTTTACTCTTTTAAAATATGTATAATTTTTGAAGTCAAAACTTCTTTTAATTTAATAAGTGTAGTTTGTTGATAAGCAATCTCACACATGTATTTAAAAATATTATGAGTTTAAGTCATATTTTTTATAAAATATCAAATTTTTTGTATTGAGTTAAATGCGAATATTTAATTATAAATTAAAAGAGCGAAAAAGTTATATTTATAGAAAAATTAGTTATAATTAAAATAAAAGTCCAATTGTTAATGTTAATAGATTTGTACGAATGTTAAATAATAATTTAATAAAAGTATATATGCAAGATCTTAACATTTAATTATAATCATTCATTGATGTGCTAAAAAATTAATTTCTCAATACAAAATTGAATGTTTAAATTTATATTTTGAAATGTCTATTTTTTAAAATAATATATATATTTTACATTTAAAGTTTTAGTAACAATTTTTTTAATTTAAAATATTTGCATCTCACTAACTATGCTTACTTAATTAATCATAATGATAAAGTGGTAAATTACTTGAGGTAAAAGCTCCTTTTAATTTATAAATTAAGTCAAATTTCCTAAAAGGAATAAAGTTCTAAATCATTACTAGTATTATAGACCATAATAAACTTAAAATTTCATCCTAATACATGAAAAATTGAATTATATAAATAATCAATTGACTTATAAAGTACTCCATCAATTTGAAATTAAACTTTTATTTTACTTGAAATAAAAATTTAGAAGAACTTTTAGTTATAAATAAATTAAAGACTTGAATTTATTAATTAAAGAAGACAATAATGAAAATGAAACTCATGTATTAATAAAACTCACATAGTAATAAAGAGATAAAATTTTAAAATAAAGTAATGAAATTAGTTATTAAATACTGAACATTTAATATTGCAAAATAAGAAAGTGTACATTTAATAATAATAAATAAATAAATAAGCAGAAGCATAGATTTAGCATCTAATTCATGGACGGTAAGAAGAAGTTACGGGAAAAAGGATTGCCTTTTACTATCCTTTTCAGAGTGAACCAAAAAACGCGCCGAGAAGTGCAAGTTAGTTAAGAAGTGGAGGGAGGGGGCGCACGTTAACTTCTTTTTTCCCCTTTCACAGCTCATAGTACAGCTTTTTCTTGACTCCCAACCAGAACCAGGTGCGCACATGAAAGAAAATGGAGAAAACAACCACAATAGGCACAAACAATAAATTATTCTAATTGTTCGAAATTAAATATTAATATTTTTTATATAATAAGTTAAAAATTGAATATTTATTTTTTAGAATTAAATGTATATTTAATATAATATTTTATTAGTAATGTTTATTGAAATTAGATGTTTATGATTTTCTTTTAAACATTAATTTTTTTAAAAATAAATATATTTTTCCTTTTACTCAACACACCATTTTTAATTTAAGAAATCACATTCCCTATCACATTTGTTTCTTTTTTAATGAATTTAATAACACACATCCTATAATAATTTAATCTTTGCCAACAGTTCTCTTTAAAATCTTTAGACTAAATCCAAAACAGAAATTCAATTTCAAACTAGGAAAAAATATTTATAATTTACTAAAATAAATTTTTGATTGTGACATAAATTTCCCTTTTCTTTAATGCAATATTAAAGTAAAAAAACTTATCATAGTATTGATGAAAAAGTGATAAAAGAGATATAGTATTTTATATTAAAAAAATATACATATATTTTTATTATAAAAGACTATGCGTGTCTTTAAATTTTGAATAATATATATCAATAACTTAATTAGAACATCTTTATCTAAAAATTAGACATTGTTAATATGGATTTGAATGTTCAGAATTTTTTAATATTTTTTAAAATTATTGCATTATTTGTGTTATTAATTGGTTAGTTGTGAGAATTTATAAATTAGTGATATAAGAATTTTAAAATTAAAAATGTTAGTGAAAAATTATATAATAAATATATTTATTTTTTAAAAAATAAGATTTCCCATTTTTTTTAAAAGTAAACATTGAGTATAAATATAAAATGAACATAAATATATTCAACTTTAGATGAAAAAAAAAAAACTCATGCAATTTGTATAGATTCTTCACGAGTAAATGAAAAACCAAAACCAAAAACGTAGAAAAAAAGGAGAGGAAAAATAAAGGAGAAAAAAAAAGCCGAACAGCTTCATTTACGCCCTGCTCCAACACATACACTCTCTCTCTCTCTCTAACATTTACTACGAAATTTCTCTCTCATTTTCTTGTTCTCTCTCCCCCGTCAAAAAATTGAGTACTGCAACACGACAATGGAATTTTTGCAGCGTAGAAACGCCGGGATCCGCATTTCTCGATGACTCAGCCCTTCTCTCCGTTTCCTTTTTATCTTCCAACACCATAATCACCTCCAGAACTTGCTGTACGTCATTTTTTCTTTGTACATATAATGTAATTTTTTTTCCCGTTTAATTTCTTGAAAGAATATTTTTGGTTTGATTGAGATAAAAGTTTTCTTAAATATCCACATTGTGTTGAAATCAGAATCCCGATAGTAATCTCTGGCTATTTTTATGTTTTTGTCTGTTGGTGTCTGGAAAGCCTTGAACGTTTTCTTCCCGAGTTCTTGATTAGAGAAAGATCTTGATGGTGTTGGTTTAAAACGATTTTTCCTTTTCTTTTATGATTAAGATATTTTTTGAAACAATTTTTTTTTTTTTTTGGGTTTGAGTATAATTGGTTTTGGGATATTTTTTTTAAAAAATTTGATGGGGATGATCTGGGGCTGTATTTTGGATTTAAGAAAAGAAAAAAAAATTGGCATTTTCAATTTTTGTTGTTGTTGTTATGTGTAGGATTTTGCTCGATTGTGTTGATCAGAAACTAAGAAGGGAGCAAACAATGGAGGTATAGATTTCGGAGGTGCTAATTTTGTGTCTATAAGAAAGAAGAGAAGGTTTGCATTTTTTCTGGGGTTTGAAGGGGGCCCGAAGAATGTTGCCTAAAGGTGAACATCAAACGGTCCCATTGTCTGTGTTGCTAAAACGTGAATTGGCAAATGAGAAGATCGAAAAACCAGAGACATCGCACGGCCAGGCCAGCCAGAGCAAGAAAGGCGAAGACTTCACACTGGTCAAGACCGAATGCGAGAGGATTTTGGGTGATGGTGTCACCACCTATTCTGTTTTCGGGGTATTACTTTCTGGCCTTTTCCAGCAATTGTTTTTCTTGTCAATATTACGGTTTGTTGTGGAGAAACAAGCATTTGATGAAATATTGATTGTTCTAAAACTCTTCGATTGATCCTCATTTATTGGCCTGTCGAAAGGAGTTATTATGGTGCCAAAATGATCTTTTGGTTGTCAGCTTCTTTTCTTTTGGTTGAGACGATTCAAATTCTCAAGAGATGAACCTTTTTTTTTCTGTCAGTGGCGCTCTCAAGATGAAGACGGCAGTGTAGCAAAACCAGTTTGCTTATCTGCCTCCACAATTAGCATGTAATTAGGCTATCTTTCTTGACCTTTATTTGATGGTTGTAAAATGAAGTGGTTCAGAAAAAGTATGGTGGGAGGCTTTTGAGGCTGAAACCATTGGCTGGTTTGGCAGTTAAAGAAAAAAGTCTAATTTGGTTGATTTATGGTTTATTGTTGGGTTCTTGATGTCCTTTCTTTTCTTGACTTCATGTCTTTCTATTTAAAACCTGCATTACCCAACTTCCATTCAGGCTTAGAGGATTCAGGAGAGATATACTTCTGTTTTCTCTTCTATAAGTGTTCGGACTGAAATTATACCTGTTAACTTTTAGAAGCAATGGCATTTTTTTTTTCAGTCTGAGCCAGCCAGAGTTGATTGATGCTCCAATTCTTAAAACTATGTTTCTACCTTTCAAGTTTTTCTATAATTCTCACACATCTTGCCCTCTTGAATTTGCATTTTTACAGTTATTCGATGGACATAATGGATCTGCAGCTGCCATATATACCAAGGAGAATCTCTTAAACAATGTTCTGAGTTGTATTCCTCCAGATCTTAACAAGGATGAGTGGGTTGCAGCATTACCAAGGGCTTTAGTATCAGGGTTTGTAAAAACAGATAAGGATTTCCAAGAAAGAGGTAAAGATAGTTTATAAGCTACTTATTTCCCTTTTGATCCTTTTAACACACACACACACACATATACACCTTTTTAAAAAAAAAATTAATTTGATATGTTTGTGTTTCAAGTTCAGTTATTGTCCTATTTAGATGAATGACATCTGTCTAAGTTCCTATGCATCCATTGAAATTTATTTGAGCATTATTGCATTTTTTTTATTCACATTGGTATTGTATGTATGATCCTGGGAGTTGGTAACATCAAACTAAATTCCAATGTATGATCTTTATACAGTTTCATTTTGATTTCAGCTCAAACTTCAGGAACAACAGTCACATTTGTAATAATTGAAGGATGGGTTGTTACTGTTGCATCAGTTGGTGATTCTCGTTGCATTCTTGAATCTGCAGAAGGGGGAATATATCATCTATCAGCAGATCATAGGCTTGAATGCAATGAAGAAGAGTAAGTTATCTGTGGCTATCTTCAAAGCACTGATATTGACTCTACAGATTGTCTGAGTTCTTTGATTCTTAATTGGCAGGAGAGAACGTATTACCGCCAGTGGTGGTGAAGTCGGACGGTTAAATACTGGTGGGGGCACAGAGGTGATTTTTTCATCCTTTGAATATTAAGTTTTCTTTTGTCTCATTATAATTTTTTTTTCCTGTCTTGAACTTTCAAATGGCTGGCCTGCCAGTAGAGTCAAATGAATTTTGATTGCATTCTTTTTACCCAATAAATGACTTTACATGTGTTTGATGTTCTTATCCATGTATCTCATTTGGATAATGCTTACCACAAGCAACGTCTTGTGTACTGTGATACATTTTCAACATATCATAGTTATCTAGGATATTTATTTTCTATCCCTTGGAATACAGGATGCTTCTTTCTCTTTTTGTAAAAGAAAATTATTTCCAAGAATGCAAATGTTATCATAAAAACCTATATACAACATAGCAGTGAAAGTTAAGGACACATAATTTGTGATAACATTTGCATGTTTCTTCCTCTTTTTAGTGAATGAAAGAAAGGCACTCTTAAACTTCTTGATAATTGAGAAAAAAATGACACGTTTTTCAATTGAGTCATTAGAGCTAGTAGTGACAAGTTTGATAAAAATAGACACAAGGGTGTACTTGTTGCTGCCTAAAGTTGAATCATGTACATGTACTTGCATGACACAACTTGATCCTATGTGGGACCTGTTTGAAAGCTAATTACTTAATCAATTCAACTGCAAATGGACTAGAAATACCTAGTTGAGCTTTCCCACTTTGAGTAACATTTATTTCTGTAAACACTCTGTTCATGGACAGTCTTTTGTGTCATTGGGGTCTGTATCTTGATGCAAAAGGTTCCTGTTTTTAACTTGGGTAGATAACATACTTTCTTGTATAAGTAGTTACATGGTGGATGCCTTGCTGAGTTGGGATTTCTTATGAGCATTCTTTTGAATTTTTTCTTGGCCTTGATGCTCTTTGGCTTTAACTCTCTGCTAAATTCACTGTAGATTGGTCCTCTGAGATGTTGGCCCGGTGGTTTGTGCTTATCACGATCTATTGGAGATATGGATGTGGGCGAGTTCATAGTTCCAGTCCCTTACGTGAAGCAAGTAAAGGTTTGTGCTCTGAACAAACTGTATTCTGTCATTCTGTCCTATCTGATTCCTCAGCTTCTGTTTGATTGCACCATTGTTCTCCTAGCATGAAGCAGAGTATATACACTGGAACGATTACTATGTTTTGCCTTTTGATTTTCTCATTTTCAAGTTTGAAAGTCCCGTGTTTTATTTATGAGGGCATTTTGGAGGATTGCACTGTTAGACTATAATAGGAAGCACAATAGAGTTCCTAACCTGTGACTGCTTGTCCTACAGTGGAACAAAGTATTTGTTTTTGCTTCTTAAAATTGGAAAAGAGAAAATATATTCATAAAATGACCATATTTCTACTTTTTCCTAGGTTACTGTTAAATGAAAGGTTATACATCATTGCATAGTTATCTTATTTTATTTGCCAAATCCCTCTTGTTTCCTTGTAAGACTTGCCTTGCCTACTTCTGTCTTCTAGTACTGTGTGATTGTAGCAAGATTTTTAGGGTGTATTTGGATTGGATTTTGAAAAGTCTTTTTTTTTTATTTTTATAATGAGAAGAGTGTTTTGTGTTTGGATAAGAATTTTTTTTATTGGGAATTGAAAGTTTAATATGATATTTTTTGGGTCTCACATTATTGATAATAGTATAAAATATAGTTAATAAATTGTTTGAGATTGTAATTTTAATTTAAAAGTAATTAAAAAAATTCTTTATGTGAATCTAGGGACCCATGTGTGGGGTTGAGGAAGAATTTGAAATTTGGATGCTATAAAAATTTTGGAGGTAAAAGGATGTTTTGAGAGATGTTTTTATGGGGAATAGAAAATTTGATTTTAAGATGGTGCCCAATTTTAGCCTTAGTTCTTTTAGAAAATTCTTCTTTTGGCTAAATTATCACAAATGTTAAATCTGCAGCTGTCATCAGCCGGTGGCAGGCTTATTATTGCAAGTGATGGCGTTTGGGATGCCTTATCCCCAGAAATGGCTTTTGAGTGTTGTCGTGGAATGCCAGCAGATGCTTCAGCCTCTCAAATTGTTAAAGTATTCTGGTTCCTTGAAATTTAAACTTGTTCAAACATGATACCATTCAGTTCAGTTCTCTTAGTTTTTCACTTCTAACTCAGTCCCTTTTTTCTGTTTCTAGGAGGCTTTGCAAGTGAAAGGTCTTCGAGATGATACAACCTGTATTGTGATTGACATACAACCACCAGAGAAGCTAATTCCTCCCTTACCTCCACCTAAGAAGCAAGGCAAAGGAGTTTTCAAGTCCATGTTTAAGAAAAAGCCTTCTGAGTCATCTTCTCAAACTGAGAAAGAGTATAATGAACCAGATGTGGTGGAGGAGCTGTTTGAGGAGGGATCTGCTTTACTTTCAGAGAGGTTTGTACCTCATTGCTACAACTTTATACTTGTGTTTTTAGGCTTCCATTTTTTTAAACCAAATTATCAGTTTCTCCTTTTTAATTTTTTTCTCTGCTGGGGAAGATAAAAGGTTGCTTTGGCAGTTCTCCCTCTTGTTGATGCATTTCTAGTATATTGCTGATATGCTTGTGCTGGTGCAGGTTGGATACAAAATATCCAGTCTGCAATATGTTCAAGTTGTTCATGTGTGCAGTTTGTCAATTAGAAATAAAACCTGGAGAGGGTATTTCGATACATAGAGGGTCATCAAATTCAAGAAAATTGCGGCCCTGGGATGGTCCTTTTCTTTGCTTGAGCTGCCAGGAGAAAAAAGAAGCCATGGAGGGGAATAGACCTTCTGGGGGTATGACACTTCTCTTTCTGCATGCCATGAAATTTCCAACTCTATGTAATCATTTTAATATTTTGTATTCTACTTCTTCCAGATTCTAGATACGATAGTGGTGGGAGTGACTAGTAAACCCCTTTCAATTACTTGTGCATGAAGAGCACTAACAATTGTTATTGGAGTTGCTGATCATTATTGGGAAGATCTGATGGCATTAACGGAAGTAATCTTTAGTCTTCCACGATATGGTGTGAGCATTTGGGTCCTTGTTGAATAACTGGAAGGAAGAGGATCTTTTTCTTACACCTCATTGCTTAAGTCTGAAGATGGAAGTTGACTATGTCTAGGATAGCTGCATCTTTCTAACAAGGGTTTATAAATGGAGTTTGCCTTCCTCCATTTGAAGACGTGCATTGCAACTATACTTGGGCACATTGTGACATATCAGAGGTAATTCATTTGTTCTATAAATATATTTAATTGTATACTGGTTCTTCCTCCACAGAAGTAAAACTGGGTGAAAGAATTTCTTAGTGTAATATTTTACATACAAAGTTTGAGTAGAGTTATTGGTTTCATTTTTTTATTTAATTTTTTTTTGCATTGGGAGAAGCTTTTGGTGATACTCTGCTATTAGATTTCTTCATGTAATACTAATTTATTCATTCCTTTGGAAGGAAGATCAACATCAGAATAGTAATGAATTTGTTTCTTTATTTGTATTGTATTCTCCTTTCCTTGCGGAGACAAAATCTTTGCGACATTCTGATTCCTTTAATCTGATATTCCCATCTTCAAATCTGGCAAATGCTGAATCAATATGGAGCTGTTATTTTCATTGTTAATTGGACTTGGTAAAGAGCTTGACTAATTACTTTTATCCCTCAAGCATGAAACTAATAGAACATTGATTATTTGACTAACTTTTGACTGAGTGGCTCTTGGTGCATTTAAGTTGTAGCCTCATGATGTCCTTATCTAAAGTCATAATTTACAAGTTTAATACGCATTCTTTTTGATTCAGGCGTCAAAAAAGTTTTTCAAGGCTGTGACATTGACATATTACAGTACTCCCTCCTATTAATATCCATTTGACTTTCTAACTACCTCGTTTCCTACCTGCAAAATATGAGTAACAGTATTTTTCTTTGAGCAATGTTTTTTGGGACTTCTCTTCCTTTTTCGCAGTAAATTTGGTCTTATGTGTCAAAATCAGTCTAATCTCTCTAATTGACGTGGATGGATTTTGGGTCCATTGCCTGCTGGTTTCACAATCATGGGGCTCTGGATATATTTGTTAATTAGCCTTAATTATTTATATAAGTTGTCTTGAATCATCCCTTTATCATTCTCTATCTTCTTCCTCTTATTGTAGCATTTGATTTTAGGAAAAAAGAGAAGAAACTGGGCTCATTTTTTAGATTACAGCCACCATGCACTGTTAATGGTGTGAGTTTTCCATTGGTTCAAGATATTGTTTTAACATAACCCTCTATTAATAAAGCAAAATTTGAGATTATTTGCATCCGAACTGGTTATAGGTACCTGAAAATCTCCTTCATTGCTTAAGATGGCGGAACTTTCTACCCTGATGAAAAAGTGAATTACAAGCAAATTTTGAAACTGTTAAATTTGAGACATGCAAGAGGTCTTGTCTGGATTCATACCTCTAGATGCCTATTATGATTCATTCACCTCCAAGTGGTTTGTAGACTAGAAAGATTCTAATGACAGACGACTTTTGCTAGGTTTTACCACGTCTCATCACATCATTTCTTGGAATCTTTCGTCTAAAATTGAGTTCAGAAAGGAAAACGAACTGTAAATTTAAGAGACTTGTCTAGTGCCTGGATGCAAGTAGAACTCTAAACTAAAAGGTCATAAAGGGTGCTGGACCTACATCTTAATATTACTCCATAGTAAGACTGACTACCCTTCGTGGGGAAAGGTATGCGTTCGTGTGGAAAAAGAGCAAGAAGAAGCAAACGTTTTATAAAACAAAGACTTCACTGTCATCCCCGCAAAGATCCTTGGTTGGAAAACTTTTTCTCTTTTCTGCTTTAGCCATTAGCCACTCGAAATCTTTGTGCTTTTCCTAAAGACAGAAGTGTCAAGGGAAGTCATGCCAGCAAGCACCGTGGTATAAGACAAAAACTTTGCAATCTCTCCCCTCCCCCTGCTTTCTCTCCCTCTCTTATCTTTAGATAATATTACAATATGATTTTGAGTTTATTTTTAGTGGAGAAGATGACTCTGTCCATCCAAATAATGCCTCCATGATTGAGATGTTGACCTTAACTAAGCAAACAAAAACTTCTCTATGCTAGATGGACCAATGGACCACCGTGTACACGTGTGTGAGGTCCTACAATCTCACCAAACTGTATGTGCTTTGTGTTCTCTTCTTGGAATACCAAACGTTCAATACTTTGCTGTGTTAGTCTCATAATTAAACATACGTAAGTCTAAGTCAGACAAAAGTTTGGCAGGCAGTACATTTCCTGACCATCCCACAAACATTCTAATTAATAGATGGTTGGTTTTACTAGTATCCAAATCTCTGAGAACACTTGAGACTAATTTGGTGTACAAGGTACATAAATCAAAATCAATGTTTGACATATCAAACTTAGGAATTCTACACGAAAAAAGATCCTAATTTTAGACTTTTTTAAGATTTCAAGAACAGTAGTATTGGGGTGAGTGAGTTGCTTTTCATTCTTATCTCCTGTTGTGGGAATTTTTCAACTTGATGATAAGCAAGATTTGAATGGAAGAATAGGAAGTCATAACTTGATGAAGTCTTTGTTCTTGTTCTTGACATTATAATCAAAGCATAGTGGGGACAATTGGCTCCTCATCGACGGTGCAGCATTTGCATTTATAAAAGACATTAACTATACAAAATATCCAACTGTATCTTTATGTATAGGGACTTCATTCTTGTTACCTCTGTGACCTAACTCGTTTGTCATATGATGAAGATTGAGGATGATCCTTCATGTCACGGATCCAAGATTTCTGACATTTCTTTTCCCTTCTGATTCTTCTTGATTATAGGATTGTAAAAGGAGAACAGATTTAATTTTTTCTTAGTCCCTCCAAGATTGGAGTTATTTTGTACATAGATGAACTAAAATCCAGTAGGGTCTGTAATCTGTATGCATAAAAATACACTATCATCTTTGGTCATCTTTTAGGCAGTGATGCTAGTGACACATTCAAAGATTTTTTACTTTGCCTAAAAACCTGAATATAAAATACCTTTCCTAAAAGTAGTTTCCTGCAGAAAGATAGCACTGAAGCATTAAAAGTACAATTATAATGCATTTTCTATGTCAAATTTGAGATCTGCTGCAAATACAACCTAAGGTTCTTTCTTGAAATAGGGGAAGGATAAAATAAATGTATCTGAGCACGACCTCTCGTCGTACGTAGTACCTGTATAGAAAAAATTCTTTAATAAAAATTCAGCCATATTCTTTGCCATTTAATGGACGCATTTTGAGTCTTTGACACAAGACTTGGATTTTTTTGTCTTGGTGTTTATGAGATTAGTACTTTATTGCCATTGATATGAAAAAAGAAAAAAAATTCGTACACATGTAGTTACACATTTAATCACAAAATCTTTTGATGATAGCGATAGCAATAGAGTAAGGATTAAAATTTTACTAATGACAGTTAATGATAATTTTTTTTTGTACACACTAATATATAAATAAATGTAGAAAAATTTCTACAATCAATTTTACATAATTGTGTAATTTGTGAAGCAATTTTAAAAAATTGAAATTATTATTCAAAATTAATCGTATATAAATTCAAAATATGAATCATTAAAAAAAAAGGACCCACCACCTTGTCAAATTCTAGCACAAAATTCATCTCATCTCAACAATAGCCACCACATGCACCATTTAGAAATGTGTCCATGAATATAATTGCCAAACAGTGAGCACAACAAAGTTTGAGCATCTCAAAAACTCAAAAACAAGCTTCCCAAACTACAGCTTGACAAGAGTTCCTCTCCCTCTTTCTCTTGGCATCTTTCTCTGTCCCTCTCCACTGATTCTTGATATCCTTATCCCTCTTTCCCATCTGCAAACAAAGAAAAACAAACCTAGGGGCTAGTGAAAATCCCCTATATCAGCAGGACTTTCTTGGTCCTATAATATTTTGAGGAATGGACAGCCTACAACCAAAAAGGAGGGACAGATTAGATGAAGAGAAGCAAGAACAAGAAGGTGATTTGAAGCAGCAGTTTGCCAGCAGAGAAGGGCAACAACATCCACCACCACCGCCAGGCTCTCCGCCTTCCCCTTCTTCATCTCCTTCTCATGAATTCTCTTTCACCATTTCTCTCCACGAATCAGCTACCAGTGTACCCGTGGATAAAACAAAATCCCCATCTTCAATTGCTCTGGATTTATCTCCAGCAGATGACATATTCTTTCATGGCCACTTACTACCTCTTCATCTTCTTTCCCATCTTCCCGTCTCTCCTCGCTCTTCCACCAACTCCCTGGACAGTTTTACCCTCCCAACTAAAAATTTGTTAGAAGACAAAAACTCCAGCAACTACAATACTACTAGCACCATTAACAACGAGAAAATTGGTGATTACAACCGCTATAATTACCCCAGTGATGATTATGAATCCAAAGGCAGAGCCAAGCCGAAGTCTTTCCCATGGCTATCATCAAAATGGAGAAAAGAGAATGATGCCAGAGAAAAAGAAGACAAAGAAATTAGGCAAAAGAGGAAGCTAAAGTTGGACATAAGTCAGTTATTGAAAAGGTATATGAGAATGGTAAGGCCACTTTTGTCATTCAGAAACAGAAGAGAAAGTGTACACTTCCAAAGGCAAGCTTGTTCATTTTCTGGGAATTTAAGCTTCAGGAAAAAACATGATTATGGAAGGAGAGGAGAGTTCTCTGCTCCAGCCTCAATGAGAACATCTCCAACAAACAGTGGGCTTCTTGTAGCCACTGGAACCCTTTCCAATTCTACAACTGATAGCACCATGGAAGAGTTGCAAGCTGCAATTCAAGCTGCAATTGCTCATTGCAAGAATTCTATTGCAGTTGAAGACAAAATCAAATGCCCATGATTAGGTTTCTAAGACTTGAAATTTCATCTTCTTTTATTTCTTCCTTCAATTAATTAGCCTTTCTTTACATATACATATATCAATTCTCCTGTGTATAATAATTGAAGCAATGTATTTCTGTAAGTACCACATCAGTTACATAAATATTATGGTTCAGGGAGGTAAAATTGTGTAGTGAAGAGTGAAAAACATGATTATCTTTTAAAGATTTTTTTTTTAAAACTCTTTTTCCCTTCGCAAAGTTCTCTTCTATATCATCAAGAACATGATTCAATTAATTAGTGTATTGTTAGCACCGAGTAATTATGTAGTTTGTCACATCTTCTAAATAATTGGTTACATTTTTCAATGACATTTGATGCCGTGTATTAGATTGTAGTATCAATGATATTCAAATCATAGCTTTTTAGATTTTCAATAAGGTGGCAGCAGCACTATGTTGTTGAGCAGGGATTTCAAGCTCCCCAAAATACTATATAAAATAAGTACTACCTCGGTGCTCTTACCAGAAAATAAAAAAAGAAGGTAGTACTACCATGGTGCCTTTTTGTAAAAGAGCACAAGGTAAATAGTGATGTCCTTAAGTTTAAAAAATTCAGTTGATTTTTTTTTTTCAAAAAGAAATGAAGATAACTAGAAGAATGTAAGAAATGCAGTGCTTAAGTACACTCTTTCACATAGTACTCCCAATATCTATTAGGTTGGTAACGAGTTATTGCTTAAACTCTTGTTCTGTTGAATAACACAGTATTCAATTGAATCAATTCAAAATTATGATGTGTGTGAGTAGAAAAGTCTACAAAATTTTAAGATAAAGATGCTGAAAATATATACATGTGTAACTTGAGATAATGACCTTTTATTGTTTACTCTTTAAGGCGTCAAGTAATTTGGGCATCTACTTCAATGGTTAGAAGTTAAGGTTAGTCAAGCAATTTGGACATCTAATTCAATAGTTAGTAAAATATATTCTTATCAAAGGAACATATATCAAATTAATTTCTAAAGAATAAACTGTAATAAGATTACAAAAGGATCCCTCTAATCAGTATTTAACGAACTCCGCACACGTGAACCTCATTGTCGATACGGGACCATCAGAAATGCCGTCAGGCATACTCATGCAACCCCAGAAGAAGAGGTAGCTATCCATATATGCTCATGCACAACCAATAGTCCCCAATACAGATACTGTACCACAACTGTATCTTTTGCATTGTCCATCATCGAGAGAACATGAACATGAACATGAACATGAACACTCCTTTTATGGATTAGTATTTAATTGTTGTATATGAACTTGGCCGAAACAAGAGACCCTTTATGTGAGTGGTTCATTTTTCATACAAACTGGTGTATAGTCATTGCTGGAAAGTGGTAGCAATCACATTTCTTGGTCTTAAACTGAAAACAAGCATTTGTGCATAGGATGGGAGCTTCTAAAAGTGAAGCAATAATGGCTAGAAAATGCTTCCTGTGGGTCTAATTTT
>SRSM01000478.1:0-47552 GCA_019593545.1 Apocynum venetum
TTTTTGTGGGTGAAGCACCTTATTCTTTTCTTATCTAGCATTATAAAAGTTGAAGGGTTGGAGCTCCCCGGGAAATCGATTTCCGACTAATGAGTTTCTCTCTTTCCCTTAATCTTTCTATGATGTTTTCTTTTTATGGATTGTGATAGTTTTCTTTAGTTGGCAAGGGCATGTATTAGGTTTATGTTATTCGGGAATATGAGATGTATGTTTTGTTATTAAAAACCCGATCTTTTCAACAAGCAATCATTATTTATATTTGAGTATTTAAACATTCTTAGTTTTACTCTATCAATTGTGTTATTTCAATTATTATTGATCATCTTATTGTTTTACATAGTTGATTAACTAAGGTTATGCAGATCGGTTTTCGATAACCAAACGTAGTAACTATTGATAGTTTAATCCGTGTTTGATTAATTGATAGGAAATTGTTTGAAACGAATTGCATTATTTTAATCAACCATTAATTTTATGTAATTTGTATTGATGTTGTCATCGAGTTGAATAACTTAATTGACTATTTTATGAGAGCGATTCGGTAATTTAGTTTAATTAGGTTAAAGTTAATTTACCGTACTTCTCGGGACTAACCTAAATTTAACAAATCGGAATTTGCTGCGTTACGCGACTTCTAAGTCATTACTCAATATATTTGTTATCGATGATTAGTCCCGAATAAATAAAACCGAAATACAAAGTCCTTGCTAACGTTTTTTTTTACCCATTGATTTTTATTTGATTTGTGAGTGATTTTATTTAAAGTTTTTAATATTTTAGATAAAAATTGTATCTTTCCCCCCAATCTCGATTAGTTTAATTTATTGAAATTTTACATGTTCCTTGGGTTCGACCCTTACTTGCCCTAACTGCATAAGTTAGTTAAAGTTCGGAATTTAATTTGATAGCGCAACGACACGCTCGTCAAGTTTCCATCCCAGTTTTGCCATCGAGATTTGATTCACTACTCGAAGAGGACGAAACCCCAAGCCTTTAACAATTTGGGTTTGCATATTGTGCTCCAACAAATAGTATACAAAATTTGCTTAATATTCATATCCCCATCCCCAAAAGAATCTTCTATTTATTTGTTCCACCGCTCATCAATCACACCATGTAGAAGTTGTAAAACATGCATGATATATTGGGGGATAAAAGAGTTACCTCCGCTTGAATAAGGATTACCTTGGCAACCTTTGATAGATATTTACTTTTCCAATCGTTGAGTTTACTTTGTATCTTATCAATTAAGTATCCAAAGATTTTTTTTCATGATTCTTCCATGGGTAATCGGTACTCCCATATGCATGCCAAGATCTTCAGTCATAGGTATACCAAATTTACCACTAATATGGTTTTGCTACCCTTTGGGAGTGTTGGAAGAGAACCATAATTTGGACTTGCAAAGTTAACTTTTTGCTCTAATTCAAAAAAGTCATAAGATTTTTTCATCATATTGACTTGTTTTTCAAACTCTTATTCGAACAATAAAAGGTCATCCACCAAGAAAAGGTGGACAATCCTAGTCCACTTCAAAGGCACTGACAAATTTCTAGTGTTTGGTTATCACAACATTTTGAATGCGATAGGCTAAGGCTTTCATGCATCAAACAAAAAGATAGGGTCCACGTTTCGACTTTAGTGGTGCAAGTGGCTTTCCATTCACAAGATTGTGAATGTAGCATAGGAGATACAAAATAAAATTAATCTGGTCAAGCTGTCACTGAAACCCACTATTTGAAGAACAATCTTAGGAATCCAATCGATACGATCATATGCCTTTCAAGATCAATTTTAGCAATCACGGCTCTGCACTTACTTTTTTTTCTTTCGCATATTCCAAATAAGTTATTGGGTTGCTAGGATATTATCAGCTGCTAGGCGTCTTGGTACGAAACTTGCTTGGTAGGGGAAGTTAAGGTCGGCATAAGAACTTTCAAACCATTGGCAATAATTTTTGTGACAATTTTCACTACTACATTATTCACAGTAATTGGCCTAAACTGAGACATATTGTTGGGGATCAGGAGAACTATATTTTGAATTAGAGAGAAATGAAAATGAAATTTATTTTACAAGTCTATTTCTATATTGTTTATTCATTGAACTTGTTTTCTACCATTATGGAAATAGGTAGGAGTTGTTGTTGCTGCTTATTTGCAAACAAGCCTGTTTTTTTCTCTGCAGATTTTATTTTGTACTCTTGTCTTCTTCAGTTATGATCTTAACTTGGTTGAACTTAAGGTTGAATGCTGATTGCTTTGGGACTTATTTTGTGAATTTTAATTGGTATCTATCAAAAGTCTTACATGCCCATTTTTCTTACTAGACAATAATGTTTAGGTGTTATGCATGTCACTAATGAAATTATTGTGTAACTTCCCATTAGAGACGAACAAGAATAAAGAAAAAGCTAATTTTTTGGGCATGGTTGAAATATACCCTAATCATCAGTATCTGCAATATAATACGTTAAGAGAGACTATAAATTCTCCAATATGTGCAATTGTATGGGTGCTATGCTCTAAGGGGTTTGAGGGTAGTTGTAGTTGATTTAAGGATCTCTTAGAAAATGAGTGATTTTTAAAACTGTAAGAATTACTTTTGTTATATAACATTTATGAATTTTCATGTTTTCTTTGTCTCTATCTACTACTTACATTCCTTACATCTTATGCTCTCGCATGACCCATGTTTTTATGAATGTTTATTTGGATACCTTATAACTACTTATAGCTTCGTTTTGTATACGTAATATGGGTAGCAACATTGTTTATGATTCTGACACAGGAGCATATAAGAACAAGAAATAATAAGTTGTAAACATAGTTGGGAGCTAATAATTATCCCATCATAATCATGTTATTTCCATCAATTCTTTTTTAGTAGGATTTTATCTCTCTCTATTTTGATGTCATTTTTACATTTTTAATTGCTTATCTGAGATAAGATTGAATGAAAAACATTCATAAAGTAATTCTTTAGTTGAGTCAACTCTAGTCATCAAATAGAGGATGGGGGACTTGGATGCCTAAAAGTTGCTTTCTAGCTCAATTAAGTATAAGTAAAATTACTCAAGTATTTTGATTTTTTTGTTAACTTCTATTATAAACAAATTCAAATGTTCACAATAGATAAACAAGTTGCTTCCAAAAGTCTAAGAGGATTGGCCCTTGGATGCTCTGCCTAATTGATCATATGATCCAAATAAAGAAATGAAGCTAATAACAAAAGATAAAAAATCAATAACACAAGCCTTACGTGGTTTAATCATCAAATCAATTTGCATCTACAGACGAGTAGTAGAAAATTTATCCGTTGAGGAGATACAAGATATAGTGTATCTTGAAGAGCTCATCGTATATATTACATATAAGAGCACATATTTATATAATCCTAAAATATATTGTCCAAATAAGATAAGAACTCTCGTTTACTTCTTGCCTAAATGAACATAATTCCTAAATAATAACCTTTCCTAATTAAAAGTTTGGAATTCAAGACATATTCTCACAAATCTCCACTTTGGCTTGAATCTCATATGATCTGACACTAGTTTCCCAACTTACCACCTCGCTAGATCATCTGACCTACAAACTTCCCAATTGATTCTCATATCGTTTTGTAAAAAAACTTATAAATGAGTTTCTATTGGATTTAGCCCATTAATTATAATTTCCTCAAGCCTATTAGGGCACAAAATTACCATATATATGAATTTTCACCAAAGGGAAAAAAATTTCTCCATATTTTTTCTTTTTCTCTACACACAATTTGAGGTGAGACATTTCTTTCTCTATCCCTCTCCAGCCGCAACCACGGTGTTGCCCTATGGCTAGCCACTGGCGATGACAAAACCCAAGAAAAAGAATCCTATAGTAATCATCTTAAACTAAATCAACTCACACATGACTACAATTTTTTGTTTGAAAGAAAGAACTCCCTTTTCTTGTTTTCTTTTTCTAAAAAAAAAAAAAAATGGAGGAGGGAAGGTCAACATAGTGCTGCCACTACCTCTCTTCTTTTCTATACTCCATTTTCCTTTCACCCATGGCTGAGCTCCTTTATCTCTTTTTCTTCTTGGAATGTTGCCATTGTGTATGTGTTGTATATACGTGGGTATTGTGGTGGTAGTGGTATGGGGAAAAGGAAGAAAAAAAAGTGATGTGTTTTTGGTTTAGGGTTTTGAAAAATGAGGTATTTAAAAAGAATGGGAAAAAAAATGTAATTTTAAACCTTTCTAACATTTACAAAATTGTCCTTAGGGTTCTCAAACTCTAGATTCTCAAATCCAACCTTGTGAATTTTTACAATTCAACCACACTTATATTTTATTCCCTAGACTTTTGAAAACTCCAAAGATAACTTTTTCCATATTTCAACTAGGCTCTTAACTTTTCTGAAATACCAAATTAATCCCATTATCTTTCTTTTTTTGAAACCCTTTTACATTGTTAAGTTCTTTCAAATTATTTCAATACTTTGTCTTTTAAATTAATTACTTACCTAGTCATTTTAAATGCTAGGAAAGAAGGATTAGAAAGCCCACACTTGCCACGCCTATTTAGGTAGGCTGGGGTTACTAACTTTTTTACTTAAATTTTTAGTCCTTGTTAAATTGTCTAATGTGCTGATAAGATGATTATACGGTAAATTTTATAAATGTTTTTTCTTTTTGGCATAAAAGGCTATAAATTATAATAGGGGATAAAACATTTTTTCAAATCAATTTGAAAACATGGCACAAAATGACAAATTGATAAAGATGATGATATTTAATATTCAAATGAAATTGAATTATTGGTTTGAAAAATTGAGCAAAATGTCAAAGTGAAAAAAGAGATGATATGTATATATATATATATATATATATATGTGTGTGTGTGTGTATGTGTTATATATATATATATATATATATATAGGGGTTGTTGTTAGGCAAAAAAAGTCTTATTTTTCAACCCGATAATCATAATTTCACTTATTCTTCTTCTACACTTATTCAAATAAAAACTTTTTATTCTTCTTACTTTCTTTACACAATGGATAATTCAATTCATACACTTCAAAATTATTACATTTTACTCTTCATTAATGCATTGACAAAATATATCACATAAAAATGAATGGATTACAATTTCTAATGTCGAAAGGAATGCCCAAGGACATTAGATGGTTAATTAAAGTAAATGTCCAACTAAGTGGTGATCATCTACCTACTTTTCCGAAATGTCTACTTGGTTTGGGTAAAAGTAGTTTTGCTAAGAAAAGAAGAGGTAAGAGATTATAAATATGTTATAGATGTGCTAAATAGAACTGCAATGCAAAATGTCGTTCCCTTGAATATTTATCTAGAAATCGAGAATATAAAATCACTTTTATAAATAAAAAAAAAGGATTGAGTAAAGAATTATTAGATGACATTCGATTGACCTTTGAGATGCATTATTGTGGAAGTGTACAATGAAAACTTATGAAATTGTGGAATAAATTCAAAGATAAAGAACAATGTTTTTGTCTAGTGAATTTTACTTTAAATGATTATGTATGTAAGTTTATACAAAAATTTGATGAGAAAAAATTTAAATATGTAATGTGAATGTATTTGAAAGCTCTAAAGCTTTTAATGTCTTAATTTTGATTAATGAAAAACATTGATGAAGACTAATGTCTTGATTGTACAAGTGATAGAGTTTTTGAATTCATGATTTAATCAACGCAAGGATAAGATTTCAAGTCTTTAAGGAAGTATACTAGTCAACACTATCAAGATTTGAAGACAAGCATTTGTTGGATTAGATAGGAACTAGATGTATAATTTAGAGTTTAATATCTTTTGATATATCTAGTTTTACCTCTAATTGAGTAATGGTTTCTAAAGGTCACTCTATGAATTTAAACGTTATTTCAAAATATTTTTAATATGTTAAAATATGTTTTGCTATTTCAAAAATCATGCATCATGATTTCAAAACTTAAATGTTTCATAAACTCTTGTTGGATTGATAACATAACTTATATGGTTGATTGAAATAATTATTTGTGTGTTAGAGTATTATGGATGCACAAATGAATATGTTTTGATCGATCTAAAGTGGTGTAGGTATCATCCACAAGTTGGTTTATCTTGTGAATGCATGTGCTGTCAAATTTGTTCATTTGACAAATTTATATTGAATTGAATTTATATTGTGAGTATTTCATCAAGGCGAGTAGTGAGATTATTGTATAATCAAGATTGTGTTGTAAAACTCAAGGGTTGAGTTAACCTTGATTGGTTGAGATGTTATTTGTAAAACCCTAAGATGAATCAGGTGGGTCTCTTTTGTAATCTCATTTATTTGATTAGTGATGGGATTTGGTAAATCCTTGAATAGGTAACTCAAGGTAGTGGATTAGGTTTTGTTGGATAAACCGAACCATTATAAATAATTGTGTTCATTGCTCTACTTTCTGCATTGTTTTGAACACATTATTACTCATACAACTAGCACACAAGTGTTTGATATTTGTTGTTAAAGAGATGTTTTATTGAATTAAATTGAAAAATCGAATAAAAATCTAATTCACCAATCTTTAAGTTTTTCAGTATTTTATAGGATTTGTTGATGTTATATATTTGAAATTTTATTACTGTACTTTATGAACATTTTTATTTATTTAATTCATTAGTTATTTTTTATATACATTTTGAAATGGGTAAGTATAAGAAATTTTACGCACCTAGAGGAATGATGGGGATGTACCCGTTATGATTCACTTGTGGACGAGATTGGATGTAGAAAAGTTATCACCCTATAATAAAATTGTCATCCCTAATTAAAATAGTAAGTATCAAGATAGGTACTTGATTCCAAGTATTTATATCCGGATTCACAAGCACCCACAAAACCTCTGCAAGTTAAAAAACCATATTCAGACCTGTTTTATTTATTTAATTTTCTTTACTAATGGAATCCAAACTATAGAATGTATTGATTAAGCAAGATAGTACTCGACTATTTTTTTATTGGCAAAATGAATAATATTAATAAGGCAAAAAAAGATGTCAACACGGCACTGCAAGAAAGAGGGCATGCCAATTTTCTTTTTGAGATTACAACTAAAAGTGTCATAAAAAAACAAAGATTCCTTTCACTTTCTTTGCTAAAGCACGTAAAAAAAATTATGTTAAAACTAGAATAAAAATTGGATAGAATTTATATACAAAGATATGATATAAAAATTGAGGCCCTAAGTGTCTTGCCCAACTCACCCAATGATGAACCAATATTCACTGACCCAAATATCTTGGGCTTTCTTTGCTGGGGTTGGGCCAACAACTTATGAGCTGGTCAACTATGAGGCTTTAGTACTTAAGTTTTCTTTTCTTGGCTATTAGAGTTCTAACAACCGGTCAAGATTTTCCTGTATGTCTATTCTTCTCTCTCAGTCTTTTTTAAGAACAAAGGCTCTGCACAACTGTTTCTTCACTTTGTGATAACCTGTATTTGTAAGGAAGTGAAAGGCCTTTAAAGCTTTAATGAGGGTATAAAGACTTGAGATAGTGAGAGAATACTTTCTTAGCATACTATTGTGAAATAGATTTTATTTCGAATCATGTAATTTTGATATTTTATTATTTTGATATTTAAATTGCATATTCTAAATAAATATTGGGTTGAATCCCAACACTTACCTTGCCCAACAAATGAAAAGATGAACATTAATTCATATTTACTTTAAGTCAAAACTAACGAGTTGTAAAGTTATTACTTTTGTAAAATTATTTCTTATTTTTAAGACATCATTTGTTACTGTTTAGATTACTTGCTTTCATTAATCGGTGACTTGTCCGCATGAGCGGACCAAATTTAGGTGTCAACAAGGATTTAATTTGTTTGCATTATTAGCAAGTCAAGGTAACATTCGAAGCAAGACAGGAAAATCTCCTCTCTTGTAGGAGCTGCTATGATAAAATTAAGTAGATTTAATGGTAATTAATTTTGATAGAATTATTAGATTCTAACTTCTAAATAAAAAATTATAAGACTAAGTTTTAATAGAAAAACACTAATTACTCTCTCTTTTTCTCTCAAATTGAATATACAATTTTCACTTTATATTGTTTAAAATTAAATATTTATTTTTTAAAAATACATATTTTTTATTCAAAATTCATGGACAGCCAGCCTTCATCCAAAATGTCTACTAGTGTTAATATTTTTTATATTTTTTTTGAATAGCAATATTATTAAGGCTGCCAAAAAGTACAAGATAGTCTAACTGGACTAGTGAAGGACACATTAGACAAGAAACAACCACCTCAGCCCAAACAGAGGATCAAAATTAACTAGGAATCTCCCAGCTAAGAACTTTCTTCTTCAAGGCTTCCAATTGTAGAACCCTTTTCCTCATCTTCCAAGGGGCCCTTTCCGGATTCAACACCCATCTACACACATTGGCTGAATCAGATTCAATAACGAGGCCAAATAGAATGTGCCCGAGGCAATAAAGACAACAAAACTTTCTTTTAACCGTCAAGAATTAGCTTCAATATTAATTACATTAATAAAAAAGATAATATTATTATAATTTTTACGAGATTAAAATTTTTTTAATTTTTATATTAGATTAAATGTAAACATTTAATTTGAACGAAATGAGTATTTTCAAAATTCAATTTTGTCTTATTATAAACTTAACTAGCTCGGTATGGCAACATTTTTCCCTTCAGAGATTTCAGATTCATTGGTGTTTTATAGTTCCATATTAGAAGAATTACCATATGAAGATCACATCGGTCCTTCAACTCTGCGCTCTTTTATTCATTTTTATCACCTCGGGTATGTGAAATCGATCGATTTCTCTCTTCCTTCTCATTCTTATTAGTCTGCTAATTATTAATTATCATCACATTTTCACTTAACTTTTTTAGCGTTTTATCTGTTTAAGTAGATAATTGATGAACCAAGGATGTGGAATTCAATTATTCTTTCAGTGATTTGTTTGAGAATCAAGGTCCTTACTAGTATTAATTTTCATAGATAAACACAATATTATAATTTTTTTTAAATACCTTGAATAATTTATGGTTTAATCAAATTTGTGATTCGACCTGATATTTTTGGGGGAGTCACAACCCAAAGGGATTTTTTTTAAAATTTTTTTTATTTTTATGGCTTCCCCAAACACCACCAGCTAGACTTATAATGTAGAGTGACCCGATTGGCTTTATTCCCTATAGGATTCGGATTCTAGGGTTGAAGGATTAATTTCATAAATAAGAATTGTGATATGTAAAATTCACTTTTGCCTTTTATTTTTCTCGATTTCTATCTTTATTTCTTCCACTACAGTTTCATCTCCAGAAACCAAAGATATCATATAGTTTCCTTACTCTGTCTCAGCTGATTAAAGAAATATTTACAATTATTTCTTTAACTAAAGAAGCTATATAGTATGCATATTTTTGCAAGCAAAAAAATAAAACTAAAAATGCATACATATATATTTTTTATGGATACGAGTCAGGAAGCAAAAATTTGAAAGAAACCAATGAAATTAGGTACTACCATTTGATTTTGTTATATTGAATCAATTATAATTTTCACAATTGACAAAATGAATGTCTTTAGAAAAATAGATATATCATTAAAAAGTTGATCAATAGTCAAACTTCTGGTATATCTTTCGTTTGTATATATAGTGATTATGGTTTTGTCGTCCAGAGGGGAAATGGAACAGAAAATGCATGGAGGAGTTGTGCTATGTAAGAATGGAAATGGAAGATTGTATAATGGGAAGATGCATGGTGGCCTGTGCTCAAAAGTATCAGGCAACCATATTTGGAGCATGCCCTGCCCAGAACATTTGTTTATGTGGTGTTTACTGTTGTATATAGCTAGTCAAGAACAATATATATATCTTTCCTTCTACATCTTTAAATTATTCTAGCAATCCTGTTCTTGGACTAATAGTGTAAGTGATTGCTTCTCTATCCGTTGTTACAAGGAGGATAAGCTAATTAAACAATATCTGATCTTGTTGAACTATAACCCTCATTGTTTTTGGATGTCCATTATAATTGATATTTTTCCCGACATCTTTTTGATTAGTAAATTGATGATATCTCAAGTAAAATTCGAATAAGTTTCTGTGTTGTAGCTGATAATTCTAATTATGACAATAAATAAAGGGACAGCTATGAGGGATGTTATATATTTAATTCGTCCCCAATTGAATGCTCATATTTCTATTTTAATTGTTCGAAATTAAATGTACACTTTTTTTAAATAAATATATTTTTTATCTATTGTTTCATTAATAATCTCCTTAATTTAAGGAATTTATATCACTCTAACTCATGATCATCATCACTTACCATTTTAATTTAAATGAATTGCATTCAACTAACTCATGAATCACACAATTCATTATATTAATGCCAATGATAATTTGATAATTTAATTAAAGTCAATGATATTATTTAATTTTTAATCAAAGGTAGAAGTAAACATTTAATTCCGAATAAAGGGAGTATAATTTAATAAGAGCATACACGACAGAGATCAACGCTGGAAAGGATTTAAAAATAAACCAAAAAATTAACTCATTTTGAAGAGAAATAGCTATTATAATAACTTGGTCCAAGAAATGCTAATTTACACACACACACATAAAATCGGCGAAGTACTGTCACTAACACTGTATTATCTAAATAAAAAAATATTTTTAAAATATGTGAAGCATACATTTATAAAATACATTTTCAAGGGGACAAAGCTGTAACCCATTCATAAATGTTAAAAATATACAAATCAATTTGTAAAAATAAAATACATCTTTTTTGTAAAAATAAATTTTCGTAGAACGCATTTTAAAAATACATTCACATGACAAAACTATATGCGCTATCTTTTTAAAATGCACAAATCACTCTAACTAGTATAATAAATATAAAATCACAAACTTATCTATCAATTTGTAATTTCCATTTTTTCCTTGAAATATACAAAGATGAATAATGTTTTCGATGTAGCAATCCCAGACTATGATTTAAATATAGAGTTGTTTACGTACAAGATTTGCCCGAAGATAAAAAAAAAATACCATTACAAGCAGATTCAAACAAAGCCACATACTTTATCATGAAAGAAGCTTTTCTTTATCAAGTCCTCTTGGATACTAGAAGGGTATAACAATTTACCAAACTTTCTTTTATACATTGCCCATTATCAGTTATGATCACTTCTTTTTTTTTCTCTACCTCAGACAAAGAACTTTAGAACAACAGAGATATATCACCATCCATTTTAAAGCACGGAAGAGAAAGTTGAGTTTCAAAAGAAAAGTTCATTTACACCAAAGTCTGACCTTCACGTTTATGGCAGGCCTTCTTCAATTAACTCCTGTGCTTTTCTCCTATTCTTTTATCCATCACTCCAATTCAAGGGGACTCTCCACGTGAACCCTCCCTCATGTCCCCTAGTCAATAAAGGCCCTCATTTGAATACTTTTTTTTTCAACACAAAGAAAAAAAAAATCCTTAAGAAACAACTTGGTCAATTAATCAATAAAGAATCTTTTTTTTTTCTTTTTCAAGAATTTGCAAAAATCACAATCTGCACCCTTGTTATTCTCATCTGCATTATCATTTGTTTATAATAAGTTGCTTTTAATTTTCTTTAAGACAAGAGTTGGTTTTAGCTAAAAGAAAAGTTATTTGGGAGAAATTAATAATCTAGAGTTACTCTATCTTTGCTTGCAAAAATGAAAATTTTATATGAATTGTCTTTTTAGCTACTTGCCAGTATACAAAAGTAAACGAGAATAAAAACTTTGTCAAAGTGTAAGATTTCGCAATATATACTAATCCCGAGAAAGAAATTACTTAATAAATAAGATGTCCTCATCAAACATCTAATGGTTATGAAATCATTACTTTGAAGGGGCCTAAATAAACCTTTGGTTTATAAGTGATTTTTGGGTGACACAAGGAAGCATGTGAAGTTCTTTCAAAAGAATGCCGTGTATCATGTGAAGTGCATCAGATGTACAATGTCATACATTAAAAACCCCTCCACAGTTTCCATCTTTCACATATCTTATAAACCTAGCTAGTCCTATGATCATGCATTCCTCCAACTCATCCACAAGAACATCCATTTCTTGGACCATTTTGAACTTTCCATTTTGAGCTGACATTGTTTTCTTTAGCTTCTTTCATCTTATTTTGAAGATACATATGAAAATGAAGATTAATGGAGTTCGCACATTGTCACTTTTTACTGTCTTCTTCATGCTTCTTACGCTCAGTAAAAGCCTCCGGCCTCACCATTGTAACTCTCTTTTTGTTCTCTTTGTGTGTGTTTCTTTTGTGTCAAATATCTATATATATATATATAGTTCTCTAACTGTTTTTACCGTTTCAGTTATTTACCATGGCAAAGGTGCTTACAAGAGTACTGATTCAAATCACATTCACGCTGAGGTTGGTTTCTAGCTAGCTATACACGCATCTTTTCTTGAAAAGAAAACTTTGAACTTCTTTAGGGATCTAGTAGTAGTAGATGACCCCATATAGTATCCAAACTCTTTTTTAGCTAAAATGCAACATTTCTTGCAAATTGATGCATATCTAGAAATATACTCTAGTAATTATTCTTTCTTTTGTGACTAGTGTATTGCCAAAAGAAAAATTAAGGCCAAATTCCTCTTCTTCTTCTTCTTTTGAAAAGAAAAAGAAATAGAGAAGCCAATAGTAGATAAATGTAAATGTTACCTAATGCCATAATGGTCACGGGGTCATTACCCTCACTCCAGAAAGGCAACGATTGTCGTCGGTAGACTGAACTTGACATAATTCATATGCATTTTTCAATTAATTTCTGTTTTATATTTTCATGTGTGCATACTTTTAATTATATTCAGGATGGAACAAAGGGTGAACTGGGGATGGAGTTATATCCAACAGGGTCTAGACTACCAGATTGCTCCCATGCATGTGGACCTTGTTCCCCTTGCAAGAGGGTTATGGTGAGCTTCAAGTGCTCTATGGCAGAGTCATGTCCAATTGTTTACAGGTGCATGTGTAAAGGGAAATACTACCACGTCCCTTCCAATTAATGAAGCCGGCATCATAGCTGGCCGGAGAGATTGGTCTATCGTGACAGAAGATTTTCTTTCTTTCTTTTTTTATCAAGCTTTTTAGATAATTAGTCTTGGTTTGTTTCTCCCTCATTTATTAGGAATTTTACTTGGAATATTTCATCACAGATTAGGAGCAGGGCAAAGAGGCATCTTATTAGACTAGAATTTGATGGCCACTAAGTCTTGTAAATATTGGGATTGAGGAATTTTTGTCACCTTAGTTGGTGAAATCTTCTTTTCTTATTCTGATTCTTCTTTATTTGGTTAAATTCTCCTTTTGATATTTTCTTCTATTCAAAATTTTCAGTTTAATACTTATATTTGCATATATATTATGGTATAATTTCTTTGCAAAAAAAAATAAAAAAAAGAGCTTGTATTGTACATTTTTAAAAATTGAAAACAATATGCCTAATTTCTCTCTTCTCGAAAAAAGAAAACATAAGAAGGATAAGAAAAAAGAAACGAAAACTTGTTAAATAAATACTTGATCCCCTTTGATAAAATAAAATAAAAAAGAAGAAAAAGAAAAAGAGTCATATGTTACCATTTATGGAAATCAGGCATAAGAATGATCATGCATGCTTCTACACGATTTAATTTGTTGTACTTTCTTAAAATTTTCCCATAATAGAAATACAATAAAATAGTTAAAAGAATGAATGTAACTCAGAGAAATAATAAAATAAAATAGTTCGACGTATTGGTAGAAAGATTTATCCTAGCCATGTAATTTTTTAAGTACAATATCCTATTCCTAACCGTAAAATTTTGAAAAAAAGAATTGCATGGCTGGAAATTTTCGAAAAAAGAATTAATGGTGGGTCCCATGATGATAAATGCAAATATTGTGATAATTTAAAAATATTTAAAAAATTACCATAAAAAACAGTAGACAGGTGTGTGTGTGTGTGTGTGTACATGCATCATAATTTTTGGACACTTTGGGATTGCAATGCTAATTTTTATATTAAAGAGTAGTTTTTCAATTTTAAACATGAACTATTGAATCATATTACTGAGAGTTGGTACAATTGGAAGCATGTTATTTTCTTTTAATAAGAGATTTTTTAGTTCGAACCCTAATAATAATAAAAAAATTATGTTGAAAATTCCTCTCTCTCCAAGAAATCTAACGGGGAAATATTGGATTAGTTGAGGTCGAACGTCCTAGACATCGATTGAGTCTCTTGCCTAAATAAAAAGAAAAAAAAAACATGAAGAGATACTTGGCCTAATGGTGGTTTGTCTTACTTTAGGACACAAGTTTGTATGTAATTTTTGGATTATTGAACAAGATTAATGAAATTTTAATTTTAATTTTTAGAAAGTAAAGCATTAATTTCTTCCCCTAAAAGTTTATTATCAAATCATACTATTGAATTTTTTGTGTTTTATTTTAAAAAGAGATAACAATTTCCATTAATTCATATTAAAGAGTATAGATTGTGCCATACACAATTTGTTTTTAAAAAAACTGGATTATTGAATTTAATTCTTTCCCGACCACTTCTCTCATATAACATCATTAATCAACTCCTTTTAGCAATCTCATTCATTTCATTCTAAATATCAATTTAATTGATTTGATTGAATCACATGTGGCAAGCATGCAATATATTAATTGCTGATTTTTGTTGACAAGTTACAGTGATTGCACCTACTAAAGCAACATTGAAATAAGTTCAAATGGAAGGGAAAAAAAATCTGTTGACAAATGAATTCCAAGTTGTTGACAAAAAGATGAAATATATATATAAAGAAATTCTTTTGAAGTACATGAAGAGTTTTTTTTATATATATATATAAAATCTAGATACAATCTATTGTCATATAAATCTATTATTTTGAATTGTGAAAATAAGAGGATTCATCCATTTATATATTTAAGCTTCAAGTACAATTAAATAAGAATAAAGATATGTCTTATTCCAACACACACACACACACACACATAGAATAATGTCTTATATGAAAATTGAGAACTTTCCAATCAAAATATCTTCTCTTATTTTTTTTCCCCATATATCTAATATAAGCATAATTATCAATAGGGATACTCCTCCATATATAAAACAGGCCATAATTTCCTTCATGAGCGAGATCTCTAATTCAAGTCATTGCACCAGGGAAAAGAATAGAATTGCAATTTGTGTTGTGTTTTCTTCGTTATAATTGGAAAACAAGGTGTATGCTTTTCTTCTCATCGAGCCTCTTTTTTTCTTGGTCCATAGAGGCAAATATAGGACGGATGCCAATAGTTTATCACGTAAGAAGAGCTGGGATCACTAGCTAATATTAATCTAATAGAGTAAAAATACTAAACAGAATGGAAACTCGGCGATATTACTCATTTTTGTAATAGTTGTTTCATTTTCCAATTATTTCTTCAATTAAGAAAAGCTCTACTTTTATTTTTCTCCTATATCTTTTATTTTTGTACTTTTGTTTTTCTCCCTCTTATAGATATTTGATTAGTGAGGATTTTTCTGAACTTATGTAAGTGACTTTTTATGTATTTTTATCTTTGGTTTTTAAAATCATTCATCATATATGCTCATAAAAGCTATATACATGATTAAAAATGTAATAGAAAAGAAAAATATAAATGTGTTGGGTAAATACAAACACACTAACGACACCATTGTCACCATCTTTAGACAATATTAGCACAACATCCAAGGCACTACCATATACAACAAGTTCAAAGACTTTGGACGTATTAATAGTTCTAAGATTGGCTAAAATATAAATTTATGAGAGGATAAAATGAAATATATATTATCTTAAGAAATTAGAGAAAGGCATCAAAACCCATCAAATGGAGAAGATTTAATGGTTTTTAGCAAAAAGAAGAGTGTGAAATTAGGTCAGCCATTTTGTTATGCTATTAAAGCTAGTTTTTGTTCAACTAAAAATGGGGTTATGAGAAACGAAAACATAAAATGAGAAGAGGCAATTCCTACTGCCGCCCTAAGTATTTGCTGATATTACACTATACTCTTCCGATTCAAGACATTATTATACTTCTTAAAAATTATTCTATCCAAACAAAATTGATAGTTTTTTTTTAGTTAAAAAGTATTTGATTATAGGTAAATTACCATATTATCTTTATTTTTATTAATGTAATTAAAGACAAGAATTATACGTGCTATGACTAGTGAAAGATAATTTCTTCAATGAGGAATCTACTCAAAATACCCTTCAATTATTTCTCTCATATATTGTATTGTTACATTATTTTTCATTATACAAAAATATATTTTAAATTTTATTTCATCTTTTTTTATCCTTATATTATTTTTATTATTTATTTCTATTGACAACTTGTGATATTATATTTTAGAGGGTAAAATATTCAAAACAAATAGTATGAGTTGAAAGGTAAAACACTAAAAAGTTGGAGAAAGGTTTAGATTGGACTTTTTTCCATTTTCCAAATAGTTTTAATAATTAAATAGAAAAAAAAAACTAGTGTCTAATTAAATAGGCAATATTTTCACGTAACCATTTTCTGACCTTATATTTTACTTCTCAAATCCTAGTATTTGCTCTAAGCACCTTACCATAAAAAAATATTACTTATTTTCTTCAACTAGAATTCATCATTCTAAGAAGGGTTGGTTGGTAGAAATTAATTATAAAAAATAAAATAAGAATAAAAAAATGAAATAAAAGTTTAAGAATATTCTTGCATAATTAAAATAGTGTAAAAAATATAACATATAAAAATAAAAAATTTAGTATAAACTTAAATAAATAGAAATAATTAAAGGGTATTTTCACAGTTTTCTCTTTCTTAAATTAAAAAGATGGTTAAAAAGGAAGAAATATACTACAAAAAGAAAAACAAAATCTAAAACAACAAAAGAAAAATCAAGAAAAATTTTAAAAATACCCTCTTTATCTCATTTCAATTGTACTCATTTAATAGTATAGGTATTAATTATTTTAAAAATATATATTTCTCTAATAAATAGTTTATAAATTATCTAAATTTTCATTCAAATTTTTATTAATGATAAGAGTATATTTATAAAAATAATTATTGAACATTTCAAAAACTTTGAAGAATTGAAGGATACGGATGAAATATTAACGAGTGGTACCTGCCCCACCGACGCCCGTCTTTCCTCCGCTGATGGCTGTCCTTCGCGCCCTCCCATTTCTGAGCGCTGATCGAAAGGCTTTTAATATGGTAGTAGTTTTTCTAGTTGCCATTTATGGGCTCCGAATGTAGTTGATCAATATCCGACATGAGGTAGACCACGCTTTTGTTGTCAATTAATTCGCTAGTTCTTTCGGAGAAGATGATTTAAAGATCTTGTTTTTGCTTTTGTTTTCTCATTTCTGGAATGCACAAGGTAAATATCTTTTCGTGTTTGTCCACATTAGCTGAATTCAGATGTATGTAATTCTAGGGCTCGCTTGGTTTCATTTTTCAATTGATTTTGGTTCATTTTTTTCGTTTCTAATTTTGTTAGATTTATTTCATTTTGATTGGCAATTGGATTCATTCTTTGACATATTTGTAAAAAAGTCTGCTGTTTTTTTTTTAAAAGGAAAAAGTATAAGCAAAAGAGTGTGTCTAAGAGAATATTCAGAAAATTTTTTTTCTTATAATTTATTTCTTGTTTCGTTTTGCTTTTAGTTTGTAATTTCTTGAAATGGTATTTGTTTGTAAATAGATTAAGAATAAGCTGTCCAGAAAATATTGATATGAATTTCCGCCCCGTGTTGGCATTAACTGAATGTCCATGGTGTACTTTCTTCATTTCTTTAATGAATTCTTTCCCTTTCAACAAAAGAAAAAAAAGACAGAATGTCCAGTCAATTTACATAAACTATTAGCTTCAGTGATATTATGTTCTTTTACAAACGCCGACGGGCAGGAGTAATTTTTGCATTGCAGAATTTTGTACTTTTGACCAGAACGCTTCTATGGATGCTACAAGCCATCAATCAGAAGAATCACAAGTAATGCCATATGAAGAAACCAATGCCTTCTTTGATTCAGCTCCTCCTCTGAAGGATGAAGAAGAGATCATCAGAAAAATTAAAGATCTTACTGAAAGGAATTCTTCAATGGCAGGCAAGTTTACTTCAACCATGTGGATTACCTGAATGACTTTCACTTTCTTTTCTTCATTTCTGATAGGTTCCTTTGAACGGTATCTACAGAGAATGGAAAATTTACTAGGATTGTATGTGTGACATCTGGTGGTACTACAGTTCCTTTGGAGCGACGTTGTGTTCGCTACATTGACAACTTTAGTTCAGGTCACAGAGGAGCTGCATCCACTGAGTATACTATTTGAACAATTCATTAAGTAGTTTGCAAGTTGTTATTAATTTCTTTTTTCTCTGGGAAGACGTTGTAACATTGGATTATGGATTTGCAGATACTTTTTGAAGGCTGGATACTCTGTCATTTTTCTCTATCGGAGGTTTGCTTTTATTATACTGCCATTTTTTGTTTCTTGTGTAATGCAATCCTTATTTTTGTTCAAAGCAATTTCTTCTTTCTTTGTTTATTAGAAAAATGAAAACAATAGGATGTTTTATGCAGAGGAACCTGTCAGCCATACTGCCAATCTCTTCCTGATGATCCACTGCTTGAATGTTTTGATATATCTGATGGGTCAAATATTCAAGGTTTGTATATGCTTGAATACACATACAATATATATGCTTGTCTATGCATATTTAATACTTGCATATTTGAGAGATCTCTTATGTTTGCATCTACAATATATATCATTGGTGATATATTATGCAAATCAATCATAAATTTTTATCAGCAGCTGTAGAGATCAATTGTGCTACTATTCAAATTAGGTTGTGACCTGATGATGCCTTCCCAATGTTTATATGTGTGTGTGTAGAGAGAGAGAGAGAGAGACAGCACATGCACTAGTCTTGTTTGTTTTTCTTGCTTGCTTCTATCATGGCCCCTGATCCTGCAATAGATCTACAAGAGGTTTTTTCATGCCATTGATCAGCATACATTTGCTCAACAGAAAACAAATTGCTGTGCCCTTTGTTTTCTAAAAATAAAAAACTGTGTGCACATGTTTATAAAGTATCTTTTAATCAATTTCAGTGCGCTCAACTCATGAGGAAGTGATAAAGAGGATCATCGCCGAGCATCATGCAGTATGGATCATCACTCTTTATTTGTTCCTCACCTATCTTATTATTATTTATTGGGTATCTTTTTAATTTTCTGTCTTGTGGTCCTGGATATTATACATGTCAATCACAGATTTCAGTTAATTGCAGGCAGTATCAGAAGGTTGCTTGTTGAAACTTCCCTTCACTACAATTTTTGAGTATCTTCAGGTTTGTCTATACTGAACTAGTGATAGTTATCAGTTCAAAAGCATCTATTATTTTGCCTGCTGCAAGTATAATAGTTTTTACTTCTAATTGTCTTGGCAACCTGTTATGTATGTTAATTGAAGCCTTTTCCATTGTGTTTTGTGCAGATCTTAAGGTTGATTTCAATATCAATTAGGAGCTTTGGTCCAAGTGCTATGTTCTATCTTGCTGCTGCTGTTTCTGACTTCTATGTCCCTTGGGAAACCATGGTGATATTTCTTTTGTAGTTGTAGCACTTTCTTTTTCATATTTAATTCTTTTGCAGTAGAAAGAGACAGGTTATACATATTTTTTTCTTTGATTTGAACTCTAAAATCAGTGAATGGGTCCCAGCCCCGCCCCGCCCCCTCCCCCCCTTGTGTCATTCTCCTGATTTCTGTTTGTCTTATGATAGGTTAATTACAATTGGTTAAAGATTCTGCCGTTCCAATTTCTCAGTTTTTACATGTCACATTATCTGGAATATGAAGTCATGTTACTGAGAACATCTTGGGTCATCAATCCTCTGCTTATCTCCTTTTGAATTCTTGGAAAATTCAAATAAAGATTATATTTTTCAAATAATAAGGATACTGTAAATTTGCAATGGTGCCTATAGAATAAATCATAAAAAGGATAATTGTGTGGTTTAAGTTGTTCTGGGGAACAGGGGAGGTCATGGATGAAATGGTTTGGACTTGTGTTATTTCCTTATTTTTGTTTTACTTTGTCACCTACTAGTTCTGCTTTTGTCCTTTCATACTTTGTCCTGGTTGTCAATAACAGTTTGGTGGAGACAGCTTTCTACAATTTTTTAAATACACGAGACCCAAAACAGCTGATATTCTGAGCCAGCCAGAATTGTCTAATGTTAATTACTTTGATCTATATTATCTGCCAGTTCATTACTGACTACAATCATGGTGATGTTGACTGTATTTACAGGAAGTGCACAAAATTCAGTCCGGATCTGGTCCTCTCGACATGCGACTTGCTCAAGTTCCCAAGATGCTTTCAGTGCTTCGGAAAGAATGGGCACCCAGTGCCTTCTGCATTTCCTTTAAGGTTAGATTTTTTCTCATCTTTCCTTGCAAATTTATTTGTTCAAACTCCTTGGATTCTTGATCCAAATATAGTAAACAATGCCAAAGCATTGGGCAAGAATTTGCTATCTCTCAATAACTCATCTTTAACTATATCTCTTTTACAGGTCATGTTTTTGGTTATATACTGTTTGCCCTTAATGATGTTGGATTTTTTGCTTTTATCTACAATTTTATGCATGGATATCTGAACATAGTAATTTAGTAACACACTTTTCTGAAACATGGATCAGTATTCATTGTTCTTTTAGTAAATTTCTACCTTGTTCTCTACTTTACCAGCTGGAAACAGATTCGAAGATCCTCTTAGAGAAGGCATCTGTGGCCCTTAGGAATTACAAGGTGCATGTGGTGGTTGCTAATGAGCTTTCAACCAGGAAAGATGAAGTTGTTGTTGTCTCAGAGAGTGGAAATATTGTTGTCCGCAGAGACAAGACTCAGGCTGATGCTGATGTTGAGAATCCACTGGTAGAACTCCTTGTTGATAGGCATTCAGCTTACATCAAGAATCTTGGCGCATAATCTGTCACTGGAAAATCTTCTGGTAGATGATGAGAATAATGGAATCTGGTGGCTGATGCTTCCTTTTGCTGCTCCGGATGGAAATGTCTACTGGAGCTTTGCAAGAATTAGCCAGTTCTCTTCTTTATCACTGCTATGTGATAAACTTTAGTTCCTCCTTGGTGTCTTGTCCTGGTTGTCTTGCCAGAGTTGCATGTTTTATTAGTCTAATGTTCCCAACCATCCCCAAAACAAATGCATACATATACACAGAAATTCCCCAAGAAAGCAATAAAAGCACAGAAAAAAACCCCAGTCGATCTACTGTTGATGAAATGGATGTTACATACATTATTTATTGTGGAATATTGCTCTTTCTCATGAATATATCAGCAAAGAAGATACAGTGATGCTGATGTCAATGTTAAATTCAATTATCAGAGATAGTTGTTCCTAGTTCATGAATTACGGCAGTCTACTGTCTACTTGTTCCCATGCAAAGCCATATAGATGATTTTTGTGACTGCCGAATTAGGGAATATAACATGTAAATTGAATGTTTACATTTAAGATAGTTTAAAAATTAATAACACTCTTTTATGTTAAAGAAGTTATCTTATTTATTAATTATGTTTAACGGGGGTAATCGTTATTTTGTATGATATAAATTCATTATGGAAATTATTTAATTAATATAAATTCATTATGGAAATTCTTTAAATTAAATAGATTAATGAAAATTTATCCGTAAATTAAATAATTTAAAGATTAATAATAGCCTTTGACCTTAAATAAGTTATCTTATTATTCTATTTATTAATTATATTAATTATGTTAGTGAAGGTAATAGTTATTTTGTAATTAATCATTTAATTTCAAACATTTTAAAAGAAATGATAACATTCAATTATGAATAGGAGTATTTGCTAAGAAAGGAAAGAATAAAAGGGTACTTATGACTAATCTGACAACCTAACAGACATTGGATTTCATATGATCAAAAGCTAACAAGTTTAGTTCGGCCGTCCAAATATGGAGGAAGTTTTAGGTATTCTGGAGTCACTGACCGGAAAGGAAGCACACAACTATGAAGGATGATATTCATTTACTAACAGCAGAAATGATAATATGTACAAACTTGGTGAATACAATAGCGTGTATCTGTATAATCTGACTGCTACAAAACTATTTTATAATCTAACAAGTATACAAAGCCAACGTTTAGATAAATGTTTAGTCTTTATCTTCATCATCAGCAAGTTCAAGACCCTCAGCTGCTAGAAGTCTGCTGATATTCTTTCTCTTTTCTTCTTCTGCTGCTTTCTTTCGTATTAAATCTCGTTTCTTCAATACGAGTGTATGCCGCCTCAAAGTGTTGTTGAAATTCTCCACGGACGCCTTTTTCTCTTTTACCAATATTTTCCTTTCTTCCTCAGGATCAATCTAAAAATTGAGAAGCATACGCAGAGCTAATATAAGAAAATAATCCCAAACAACAAGGCTTTACTTCATTTGATGAGAAGGAGAAAAAGGTAAATTATGAAGAGAAAAAACGAGAAAATAATAGATCAGTTGGGGAAACATATGCCAGAAGATTACATAACTTATGAGAAGACAGTCTGCTAAGAATATTTAAATGATCTATCCCTTGCTAAATGAGATGATTATCAAGTTAAAAGACAATAATAATCCTAAATAATTAGGAGTAACGCATTTTGTGCAGGCTAACTTACAATCTAAACTTTAAAGGAATCACCTTCAAGATATCTAGTAATATTCAGATGAAAATATTCATTATTTTCTGTACCTTAAAAAAAGTTAGCATCATTTAGGTTCAGCCAAACCCAGGGAAGAGAGAGGGAAAGCAGTAGAGTTCTTTTCTTTTGTTAATTTTTTATATCTAATTTCTCATGATTAAAGACGTACAAGGATGATATCCTACCTTTGAACGAGCAAGACGGCGTGCACGAAGATTTAATTCAAGCTGCTGCTGTTCAGCCCAAGCAGCAATTGCCATATCACCCCGCTGGTCAAAAGCTTTCCGCTTTTTCATAATCCACTCCATCCATGCTTGAGATGCCTAATGCATAGTGAAAACGCACATTTCACATAGTGCATTGAATGATGAAGCCAATACTACATTACTGCTCATTTGACTAACTCTTTGGCATGAAAGATCAGTGGGGAAATAGTTCAACAAAACAGGAAAGATGAATTAATAAATGAGCTGAAGTTTTGTTGCTACTGAGGAAATCTTTGTATGAGGTGGATAGAGCTGAAGGACAAATGTCCTAATGATTTTTTGAAAAAATAAAAAATAAATCCATTCCACTAAAAATAGATTTTCCCAAACTCTGCTGCTATGCAACTTGTTGCATTTCTCAGAGTTCTTTTTGTTTGGTTATTAATATTTTGATTGGGGGAGAGGTGGTGTATCTGAGTATGAAACAAGGAATCAATATGTTCAAAAACCACCTTCCTAGAGAGCATGAACTTAGACAAGGCAGAAAATACAAATTGCTCCAAGAAAGCAATAGATAATTTTAACTACTTCACAAATGAAATAAGATATCATTCATCACGTGACATGTGCAAGATAAAAACAACAGAGAGATAACAGTATAACAAAGACATGTGTTTCTTCCATCTTTTCAATTGTTTATGGTTAGGACTCAGAGCAAGTCCAAGGAAGCCATTTCAACTTATTTGATAAGTTCTGAGGTATGATCAAACTTAATGCATGATAAGAGTATCAGTAACAATTAACCATTCAGTACTATTATCTAAAGTATAGAATTGTAAACCATCAATTGACAGGGGAAGCAAAAATTCACCTTCATAGGGTTCACATGGTTATCAATGTCATATTGCCTACGCTTGTCTTTATCAATAAGTAACTCATAAGCAGCCTGGATTTTGATGAATCGAGCTTCAGCTGTTTCTCCTTCCTCAAGGGTGCCTCTACCATCATAAACTGGTACAGATAAGACAAAAGAAGTTAGTTCCAGGGACAAGAAAATTTTTAAAACTTCTGAGCAGCAGAAAGTTATTGGGGAGTACAAAACTCCTTAACCTAAACTATAAAATCATGAAAAAGCAAGACTCAGATCATTTAATCCCTCTTCCCATTCATAAGCAAATGAACTGAATGGACAATCTAAGTATAATATTAAGAATGTACTGAAAACAACTATGATGCCCCATTAAAAATCAAGTTTGCAGTAAAGACACACTCAACAATATAAAACAATGCACAGACCACAGTAGCCATGAATAATGAGAAGATGGTTTCAAGCAGCTGCATTTGAGGTATTTTTTTTGCAACTTTGAAAAAACTCATTTTGACATGTTGAAATGTATTTCAAGATTTTGGGTTGCCAAAGTTAAATGTCAGAGAAAAGAACACCAAATTCGCTGTTCCTCCTGAGTGTGAAAGGCAGGTTGCACATTTAATTTCTATTCCAAAACTGTTTAAGAATTACCCAAAAACAAAAAGGGGGGGGGGGGGGGACAACTAAGGAAAATAAATAACTGAAAAAGACCAAAATACCTATATTTCACAACAAACCTAACTTAATTTATCCACATCTTGAATTAAACTAGTAAACCCCAAACCTATTAGTCAATAGTTTGAGCAGTAACACAGACGCCATTGCTTCCTGGATTACGAGAATCCTGGCATCGGTCATGCACATCTGGATCAAATAAAAGCACTCATATTGAACAAGTAGTGTCATAATTTTGATTGTCAACTAATTCATTCACCTAGTACCCTCATTTGACAGACCCTTAAAAAGGATCTTTTCTTCTTCTTTTTTTCCCCCCTTTTCTTAATGACAAAACCTTAAAAAGCTATCATTTGGTCAACTTGTGAAGTTAATTAGGAAAAACATTTTCAACACTGGAGTAATATATTTATTTCATAATTGAGATAATGAAATTGTTATGCTAAAGCTTGTCTCTGATGAGCATTCTGGAAGTATCAACTACACAATTGAAATACTATTTGAGAGGACCTATTCCACAGAAGGTAGATTTGTGCATAGTACACTATCAACATAGCTAACACAGAAAATGGATGTTCACATGTAAACTGTTTCTCTCACATTCTGTCAAACTTCACTGCAGTAACAAGAAACTATCATTCCAAAGTCATCATGACAACCACCAAAACTACAAGTTTGAAACCTTGAAAGTCTTCAATTCTGTCAAAAGGCATATGTTCCCAATATTCAGAAAGGGTTCAACTCATTAATGAACAAAGATCAACCTTGAAGAATTCAACAACTGTGGAAACTGACAGGTTTTATTACAATACCTAGCAGTAAATCACTTATCAAATAAAGAGGGAATAAATCTCATATATATACAAGTTTACAGCTAACTCTAGTCTACAGTAGTCATTTTAGTAGCTGATAGATAGCTGTCTTAGTAACTAATAATTAGATGACAATCAGCAGACCTATATTTATCATTAGCAGACATATATTATTAAATAACAATAAAGAAACAATACACACTATTCCAACACTCCCCCCTCAAGTTGGAGCATGGATATCAATCATGTCCAACTTGGATAAATGTTCTTCAAACCTAACTCATGGTAGACCTTTGGTCAGAAAATCAGCAAGTTGGTCTCTGAAAGTAACATAAGGTATACACAAGTCCTTCAACCTTTTCTTTGATGAAATGTCTATCCACTTCCACATGCTTAGTATGATCATGATCGGTTGGATTATGAGCAATGTTGATTGCTGATTTATTGTCACAATGAAACAACATAGGATTCTCACTTTGAAGTGATAACTCATTCATAATTCTTTCAACCATAGAAGTTCACATATTCCTTGTGCAAGAGCTCGAAGTTCAGCCTCAGCACTACTTCTTGCAACTACTGGTTACTTTTTACTTCTCCAAGTCACTAAATTACCCCATATAAATGTGCAATAACCAATAGTAGATCTTCTGTCAGTGACTGATCTAGCCCAATCTGCATTAGTGAATGCCTCAATTTTCCTTGAATCATTTTTCTTGAAAAACGGCCTCTTTTCTGGTGTTCCTTTAAGATATCTCAAAATGCGATGAATTGCTCCAAGATGTTCTTCATATGGCTTGTGTATAAATTAGCTGCCCACCCTAACTGCATATGCAATATCAAGTCGTGTATGAGACTGATAGATTAAACGCCCAACCAACCTTTGGTATTTTCCTTTATCAACAAGAATCTCTCTTTCTTAGATCCCAACTTGTGATTCTCTTCAATAGGTGTATCCGCTTATTTACTTCCCAAGAGGCCTGTATCTCTAAGCAAATCAATGATATTTTCTGTGACACATAAATACCTTTATTTGATCTTGCAACTTCCATACCAAAGAAATACTTCATAGGTCCAAAATCCTTGATTTCAAACTCTTTGACTAGAACATGTTTCATTCTTTCTCCTTCAATTGTATCGTCTCTGGTAAGTAAGATATCATCAACATACACAATTAGGACTGAAATTTTTCTATCTTGAGATTTCCTGAAGAATAAAGTATGATCAGTGTGAGCTTGAGAATAGCCATATCTCTTCACTATTCTTGAAAAACGATCAAACTAGGCTCTTGGAGACTGTTTTAATCCATAGAGAGATTTTTTCAATCTGCACACATTATGTACACCATAACCATCTTCAAAGTCCAGAGGAACATCCATATATACTTCTTCTGCCAATTCCCCATTTAAAAATGCATTTTTTATGTCAAGCTGTGAAATTTTCCAATCTAAATTTGCAATAATAGAGAGAACTCAAATAGTATTGAGTTTTGCTATCGGAGTAAAGGTTTCTTGATAGTCTACTCCATAGGATTGTGTGAATCCTTTTGCAACCAAACGAGCCTTGAATCTTTCTGGAATTGATTCCAAGTGCTTTGATTTCCTCCATAACTGTTGATCTCCATTCTGAAATGTTGAGTGCCTCTCGGACTGATTTAGGAATCAATACATTGGACAAATTAGTAGCAAAGGCTCGATAAGATGAAGACAAATTGTTATAACACATAGTTTGAGATAGGATGAGAAGTGCATGTTCTTTTTCCTTTTCTTAAGGCAATAGGAATATCTAAGTCTTGAACTGATGTAGAAATACCTGGACTTTCAGAGGAGGCATGATCTGTAGGAAGATTCAGATTTTTCTATTTTGGATTATCAAGAAGTGGTGGATCCAATGACTGGTTCTGCTCAAGTGTGTGAATTTCTTCATTTTCCTTTCTTTTCCGTCTCTCATAGATAAGTAATTTTTGACTTTAGAATGGTCTTTTAATGAGTGGAGTAGGCTCGGGTGTCACAGCAATTAGTGATTCCTAAGGAAGAGCTGAGAAGATATGATGATCAAATGAAGGAATGGGAGAAGAAATTGGAATTGATGGAGTAGGAAGTGTATCCCAAAAATTCCAAAAACTCTCTTCTGCTTCTACTGATGTCACACTCTCCTCTGAAGTGAGGTTTTGGTAAAATAGGGCTGATTTTCAAAGAAAGACACATCCATACTAACAAATAGTTCCCTAGTTGTTGGATCAAAGCATTTATACCATTTTTTTGTGAGGGAGTAGCCTAAGAAAACACATTTAATAGCCCTTGAATCAAATTTACTGCAGTTATAGGAATGAATATGGACAAAGGAGATGCACCAAAATATCCGAAGAGGTATATTAGAAACTAGACGATTTGTGGGATAGATATTTTGAAGCACTTCTAGGGGAATCTTGTACCCTAAAGCTCTAGTAGGCATTCTATTAATGAGGAATGATGCAGTGAGGATATTTGAAGAGCTTTGTTAGCTCTTTGGTCTGATTGTCCATTCTTCAAATGAGAGGATTTTCCGTGTAATTTCCAGCAACTTTCACGAGTATGACCAGGTTTTTTACAATGATCACACCAAGGTTAATTTCCCATTTTACTACGAGTGTCATTTCCACCATTAGAGAAAGCAAAGAATCTATTATTTCTGGCTACAAAAGCTGATGATTTTGATTTAGTGATAACAGCCCCCAGGTTTCATTTCCTAGCATAACATTCCTCCTACTCAACCTTACGAACTTCAAAAAATACTTCACGAGTGAATGACAGAACTTCACGTCCAAGAATTCTCCCGCGAACTTCATTGTTCAAGCCAACCAGGAATGCAAAAACACGTTCCTTCTCAATCATCTTTTTGAATATGACAGAGTCTTGTGAACAATGCCATTCAAAGTCGTAAAACAGGTTAAACTCCTGTCATAAGGCTTCGAGTGTATTGTAGTATTGCAATACATTCAAATTGCCTTGTTTTGTGTTGCGGATTTGTGTAGTAATTTCATAAACCTAGGCAGAATTTCCTAAATCTGAAAAAGTCTCATTTGTAACCTCCCAAATTTCTTGAGCAGTGACAAGAAACATATAAGTTTGGCCGATTGATGGTGTCATTGAGTTAATTAACCATGACATGAACAAGGCATTTTCAGATTCACATGTCTCAATAGATTCAAGACCACTTTTTGATTTTTGTGTAGCACCTGTCAAAAACCTAATTTTTCCATGACCCCAGATGAACAACTTAACTGATTGAGACCATTGGAGATAATTTTCTCTATTGAGTTTATGAGAGGTGATTGGTTGGGAAGAAAAATTGTCATGATTATTTGATAGAAGAGTAGATTTGGAAGGTGATTTTGCTGATCCAGAATCAGATTGATCACCAAAATCATTTTTTTTTTCAATTTTGCTGGTGATCAGAGGTCTCCTCTGATACCATGTGAAAACTGATAGGTCTTATTACAATACCTAGCAGTAAATCACTTATCAAATAAAGAGGGAATAAGCCTCGTATATATACAAGTTTACAGCTGACTTTAGCTTACATTAGTTATTCTAGTAGATGATAGATAGCTATCTTAGTAGTTGATAATTAGATAACAATCAACAAACCTATATTATTAAATAAGAATAAATGAACAATACACACTATTCCAACACTAACTCATGCAAAGTTTGGTTCTTCCATCAAATTGAGAATAGAGATGTTTTGGTCACCACTTAAAACTTAAGGGATCATGAACACCTTGATGATGTCTTCACTTTGTTTAAAGTAGAGGCTTTTCTGCAAATATTTTGTCAGGTGAATGAACTTAAAAACTAATCAAGAGAAGAATAAAAAGAAGATGGATATTTCCACCATCAGCAAATAAAAGACACTTCACATGAATGAAATACAAATGAAGAACAGAAGGATCAAAATGAAGAAGAAGAAGAAGAAGAGAGAAAAGATAAAATAGAATAAAAACACCACTTGGTTGGATTGCCAGAGCTAAACTTGTGAAAACAAAAAAATGCCCGCAGCAGTAATGTCAAATATACAACTCCAGATAAAAGAAATCTATAGAATCAGATTATGGTTTAAGGTCTGATAGCTAGAAGAGATGTCTTACAAATGATAGGAGATTTTTCAGATGTAGGTTTGATTGCGAAAAGTGTGTTATAGTTAAGGATTCCAATATCTGAAATCTTGAAACCCGAAATTCAAATGATCTGGATTATATTCAATTGAAAAGTCGGTCCACTTTGAAAAGTGAACTGTGTTGTGCTCATATGTAAAAATTGCTAATTATCTATTTCTGTGAATCTGCAAATGTCTGGTGATTCTAATTGATATGATATGATAATGAGTAAAATCTGTTCCAAATTTTGGGAGTGCTCATTGCATAAAAGGTAGACAGAAACTGTTGTCACATCTCCAAAGAAATAGCTCCAGGTATGGTAGGTCTTGCTTATAGCAGATTTGAGTATAAGCACAATCCTTGAATCTCACTAAGAAAAGGCATATCAGACAAGAAAAGAAAGTATTGGCCAACTGGTTTCTTGGTTCTCCCAAAATTCTTTGTAACAGAGGTCCCACATTTCAGTATTTAATGCTGGTTTCAGAAATAATGCAACTATTCCCAGTTTCCAGCTACAATCTCTGAACTTTAACACCAGTAAGGACATAACTAAAACAATCTCTGTGTAGATAACTAAGGGTTTAATTACATGCTTGATATAATTCCAAGAGTAGATTCAATAAAAACAAGCAAGGAAAACTGAAGCAGGAAGGCACATAAAAAAAACCTAAAGATACAAAGTGCTCCTTTTCTTCTTCTGACAAGACTGTCAACGAGCTACACTATCCAAAGGGAAGTAACAATAATATAAAATCTAAGTTTTTTCTACATAAAAAAGCTATGTGCACATGCATGTGACTGTAGATAACGGTATAAGACAAGTGCAGGAGAACAGAGATGCAGTAATGTGAAGTCAATAAATAGATTAATGGACAAACCATCGGGATGATAATACTTGGCCAATCTTCTATAGGCAGCCTTGATTTGCTCCTCATCTTCATCCCCTTCCAGTTCTGCATTTAAATAGTTGCACTTGCCATGTCAGATAAACTAAACAAAGAAGAAAGCAGAAACTATAAGTGACATGTTCCTCTCTGCCATACAATTGTCAATTCTCCAATAATACAAGCATGCTGTGTGCACTGCACAGCGAGCAAGTGCACTTGACAACACAGCCACAAAATAGAACAGAACATAAAAATAAGATATCAATATCAAAATTTAATTAAAAAAATTAACTGTTACTTATCTACAAGAACTTCATTTATTTTACCTATATACATACATATGCATCCAAACCAGTACTTAGCTTTACAAGATTAAAGAAAATTTCGGGAAAAAAATTACCAAGTATTTGATAGGGAGATTTAGAATCTGCCCAATTGGAAGAAGCTTTAGCAACCATCCTCCTATGCTGATTCAAACTCCATGGACTACCCCAAGATTCCTTTTTTAGTGAAGAATCAAGCCCCAAAGAAGAAGATGATATAAATACTGAAAGTGAAGGTCTTGATGGCAGATTAGAGCTCTTCCCAACTGAAACCCTAACCCTAACCATTGATCTGCAACAAGAAAACACAGTATGGGGTCGACAAATTGATCTCAAATTACTCATCTTTCTCCCTTGAGGATGATTTGGTAGGGAGAAAGTATTCAATTTTGATAGAATAAAACAAGAATTGAAATTAAAATGTCAATTTTTTTGAATTATGAACATGAAGACGTGAAGGAAGGGAAAAGCTGATGAGAATCACTTTGAATCTAAGAGGTTTTTATTTTGTTTTCTTTTGTGTTTTTTCTGTGTTTTTTGAATAATTTGGTTTTTATTTTGTGGATGTATTGGCTCCAAAATTTAGTTGACAGTTGGGAAAGGAAGGCATTTTACCCTTATGACCACATTTCATTTGATGAAATTTTAAAAGCGGAAATTTAAATTATTTGTAATAGTATTTAGTTTTGAAATTTTTGTATTAAATATTTTTATTTTACTTGGGCTCTATATATTATACAAATTTTAAATATAAATAATTGATTGTTTAGATATGTAATTTAAAATATAGATTTTTTTAGTTTAAATTGAAATTTTAGAGTTAAAAAATATTTTTAACCTAAAAATTAATAATGTAAAAACTTCCTTTACCCACACCAGTTTTTTAGATTTTTTTTTTCTTGTGAAAAAACCCATTTTTGAATGGAAATTTCATTAAAGAAATAAAAGATAAAACAGAGGAAACTTTAGCTGCAGAAGGTAATTAGCTTCCAAGAGTGTTTAATTCATTTCTTTAGATTTCTTACTTAACATTGATACAACTTATATATTACAACATGATCTAAACTCAATATAATTACAAGTTGTCTCAATGCTAGACTTCTTAATTAGCATAGATACAAGTTATCTAAGAGCATGATCTACTCCATCAATAACCAAAGAAGAGAATGAGTGTTGAATATTTGATGGCATGTTGTACAATTGAAAATAAATTCATATTAGGAGACTATTACAAATTAACAAGTAGACTACTGTATACTTTAATAATCACTTACCTTTTATCTCAACATGTGCATATGAATTATAACAATAGGTGGCAATAGTTGTAATGTAATATTTGAATCTCATTTATTATGGTTTGTAGAATTCTAAAATTGAAATGAAGAATTGTAAAAGATGAAATAATGGAGCTCACAAAAAGTGTAAAAAATTGCAACTATCCACAATACCGTAGATGGATAGAGAGGCTGGCTCTTCACGAGCAATAGGAATAGTGGTCATTTTGGGGCTCCATCCATGCCCTTTGGCATGTATTGGTGAGCTATATGAAGACAGGCTTGAGACATTTGCTGTGGAAATATGCAGTGTCTTATAATCGTGTATCGTGTATGTATACACATTCTAAACATTGATTACAAAGCAAACTATTTTACTTCTTTTTTTTTTTAGAAGAGGGATCTTTGTATTAAAGATAAACAGAATTACAAGGAGTTACGGATACTGAACAACTAGGGATTAACGAGCAAACTATGATACAGAGATATATTAGCCATGCTAAACAAAATTATGATTACAAAATACTGTGTAAATACAGGTTCTATGGTAGATCAAGATTGCTTTCATGAGGTCGAGCAGCCCAAAGCAAACTAAGAGCACGAAGACGTTCAAAATACTCTCCCAAAGCAACCAATGCTCTTGCAGCTTGGCGAGTTGTTAAGATACGAGACATTTGCTGCAGAGTTTGCTGGCGAAGATGATCAGCCTGTTTTAAGGATAATCAACTCATAAGGAATTGCACAGTATCAAACACAGGCACTGGTATATAAACACAGTCCCTACTGTGGAGTTTACAAGCACAGAACATACTTTTCAGTTTTTAATAAAGAGTAACTAGAAATGCTAATAGACATAACAGCTAATTGTCAAAATGCAGGAAATTTAATGAAACAGCTTCAGTTCCCCTGAAATAAAGTAGAGGATCTAATTCGTGCCGGAGAATAGAAAGAAGTTAGTCAAATCTATTAACTAAAGAGGATTGTGCCTCATTTTTCTTCGCATCATATTTTGTTAATGTTTGCTTTGCTTCAGTGGCTAGACAATACCTGTGGTTTCATTTATATATTGAATTAGTTTTCCTTCGCATTGAGCATGCCTCATGCACATTTTTGCCTATGATGTCTCTGGTATGCAATTGGGCACATACCACATCATACTTGTCTATAGCAGAAGCAATTGAACATGGAGAATTAACTACAAACTGATAAATAAGCACATCTATGGTCGAAAGTAAATATTACCTGGTTCACAAAAGTCTCCAGTGCATCCAACTTGTCTATAGCAGAAGCCATCTGAGAACCATAATTTCCTATTACTGTTGGATCAACTGCTACGCTCTGTGCCAGAGTCTGCTGCAGTTTATCAATTCCCTGTGACAAAGCATCTTCAGCTTGTTGACAAGAGTGACGCAGATTACAAACATCAACAAGTTGTTGATCAGTCAAGGGCTCCAGTTGTGGCATTAATGCCTGTCAAAAGGATTTAAAAATAAAACGAAAAACTTATTAGCAATTACACAAGGACTATCTCCTTGAGTAGATCAAGATGATTCACATGAATCTAGACTTAGAGTTTTGGGCATAATAACAATCATGAACGCTGTACTAAATCTTTTTTAATGTGAATTATGCATTTGGATCCATGGACTTAACTAGGTTCAATATATCGGGAATGTGTAAGGTTACAATAAGTTGGCCAGGTTAGACATCACATCCAAATCCCAAGCAAAAGGTAGAAGGAAAATAAACACAAAAAGAAATCACAAATGACAGACTTAATTTCAACCAAAGGCAAAATGAAAGCATTTGTGATGTCTATTAGTATAATCAGAGATGGCAAAGACTTAATTTCAACCAAAGGCAAATGAAAGCATCCGTGATGTCTATTGGTATAATCAGAGATTACTAGTGCAGTAAATCATGAACCTTAAGCTTATAATTTCCAACATGCGTATGATTACCACTTTTCTTATTCTCTAGATTGGAGCTATACTTTTATTTGGTGATGAATTATTCAGAAAATAACTGAGCATCTAGAATAGTATAAAAGCATCTGGCATTAATTGAGTCATTAACTAGGTGCATAACCATTTTAAGGTACACCAAGACTTACATTTACAAGCTCTGATGGTCGGAACCCTCCTATCCAAAGGAAAAAGCGTTCAATTGAAGTTCGCCATACACCTGACACTAAGTAGAAGACATCAGCTTTGGCTGCATCAGCTTTCATGCGGAAGAGATTGTGATAGTGGTTCAACACATTTTCTACTACTATATGTAGCTCCACATCACTTATTGAAGACTGTAAAACATTCCTCAGTTCTGCAGTTTTTCTTTGTTGCTCTACCATCCAATGCCCATACTCCATCTCAAAAGCAACAATTCCTGCAGACACATGACTAAAGATGTTATTTTTTCAGAAGCTGAAAAGAACAAGAAATATCTTTGGATGGTGAGCAGATATCTTTACGGTTCATTGGGCCATTGGAACATCAACCAATGGAGTCGAATTTTAGGCTGATATGCATGTGGAATGAAGACGACACTAAAGAGAAGAAAGTTCAGACATATCCCCCCTGAATGAGGTCAAACTATACAAAACTTTCCTAAAAGACTCAAAATTTCTCAAACCACTCGAGGAATTTATTGTCATTTTCTTTGATGGGTTGGGGTTAAGGTTCATAAATTACTAAGCAAAGTCTAACTATATAAGTATTTAATTAGTATGGCTATCCTTTCAATAAAAGAACACAACTATATTTCAAATTATTTGTTTGTACATTAAAATAAATAAAAAAACAGTTATAGATCAGTAATTCCACAGATTCAGAAAAGCAAAGTGTTGGTAAATACCAGGATCTACAGGTGCACTTGATGTACCAGCTACACCTCCAATGCACCCACCCTGAAATTAATCAGTATTAAATAACATGTTAGCCAATAGTGAGATTACGATGCTCCATCAAGACGAATGTCAAAGTACACAAAGAGAGGAAAGATGTAAAAGTGATATTTTTACCTGATGTCTAGCTTTCTCAATTTCTAGTTCCAATTGAGCCAGCTTCAAACGGCTGGCTTCTAGTTGCTGAACATAAGCCTGTCAAAACTTAGAAGAGTCCAATAAAAATCCAAAATGATGTGCTGAAGGGCATTCTTGTCAGAAAAAATCTGGTAGGCATGTATTTCTAGTACCTTTTTTCGTAAACGGCTCTTCCGTGCAGCTTCACGATTTTGTGCTAGACGTCTTTGAACCTGTAAATAGTTATCTACACTCTTTATTCATGTTGGCTTCAGATGTACTTCAATTCTGATTTCTCAGCAAGTTGGAGGCAATAAGGGGTAGAGTAACAAAAGTATCACCTTATCAGAAAAAGTTTTCGTTGCTTGACTATCTACTTGCGGTATTAAAGATTCTTGAGGATAATCAGACTGCTGAATTCAAGTAAACAAGTGCGTTACACAAAAGAATACTAACTCCAAATCCTAAAATTGCAGCAAGAACAAACTTTCACCTTGGCATTTAACCTTGCATCTGCTTTGGGAATTATGCATACACCTGCATTTGGGCTGATATGACTCCTCAATGTGTCTTCCCACATGCTAATCTGGTGGACTGAATCATATATACCCATCCTTCTTGATGGGGCAAATTGAGTTGAGGAAGTCATCTTCGTAACCTATTACAAGTAAATCCAGCAGTCAGATGCTATATTCGTTTAGAATTGGTTTTTGCTGTTGGCCAAATATACAAGAACATATGATTTTTGCATCTCACATGCTGAATGAAGTATAAATGTAACTAATCCGTCAAACTAAGGTGTTTCATAGAGAAAACGGGGATAAAGAGCAGAAAATAAATTTGGAAAAAGAAAAAAATTCTCAGTTTCTTCTAAAGACAATAAAGCAATCAATAGGATTTCAGGTTCCTGCTTTTACCTTTAGTTAGTGAAACACAGTCCAGAAATTTATCGATGGACTCAAAAAATTCAACATAAAATGATAGCTCAATTAGCATGTAATTAAACTCATCTGACTATATATAAGAAAAGAATAATATTAAAAAAACACAGAAAAAATTTCAAAAAAGTAAAAATAAAGAAAAAAATTTCAAAAAATTAAGCAAAAAACATATTTTAAATATGACAGAGAGAGAGAGAGTTCATTGAAATATACTCTGCAGTACTAATGAAGTTAATTCTGAATAGACTGCTTGATCAAGGCATCTCCCAGCACTCAAAATATACTCTGCAGTACTCAAAAATTACCAGCTCTTGAAGATATTAATTTAAAGGTGAAGACAGTCCACTTTCTTTATTGACACCAAGATGATTATTCATTGTGGCAAAAGACGGAGATGTTGACTCCACCATGAGTGTCACTACCACCCTATGCTAATGGTAGCATAGTATCTCCATATACTATCAAATAAAGTTCAAGTGTTGGACAGATAAATTTCCAAAACACATATTTAAACCAAAAATCAACACTGAGACACACAAGCTAGGCCAAGCCTAAATTCCGATCATCTAGCTCTGAGAAGTAGGCACAAAAGAAGGTTTATGATATATCTCTCTGTTAACTTGGAGTAGGCACAATCCCCATGCAATAATTGCAACAAAACAGAGCCAAGGAGTGGAAAGGTAACCAAGAAGTACCCAGTAAGAAATTACGAAATGGAAAGCAAAGAGTACATAATATTTCAAAAGAAACCAACCTGTACATGGGGATTTAATTGAAGATTGCTTCAGTAAGTAGTGACCGTTTCAAAACAGAGCAGGTACAGCTTTTGGGTTCTAATCATGAAACCCTGAAACGAACTCTAATGAATCTTGGAAATGGATACTGATGATGGGTTCAGAAGATGCAGGAGCATTTATGGGGTATATGATGATCATGAATTGCATTAAAAGGCAAAGTATATATATCAAATTGAATAAGATAACGTCCAAAAGACAAACTGACAATAGAAGATTATAAAAATGGCAAAGAAGTGACTGCTTTTGGAATGCTCAGTCAACTACTGTTTTTTGATAGCCACTTACTAAGACTATGCAAAATGCTGCACTACGCCCAACCTCTTCTTGAAATGCGCAACAACTCCTTCCTTGTCGAGTCAGTCCACCTTAACCAACTCACCCTCAAAACTGCACCACCACCACCATCACAAGGCCATTAGGGAACGAGACCTATAACATTGGGCCCTGACATATTTGGACTACGCTGTGTAGTGTGTAGAGTAGGATTTTCCGTTTGCTTAGTAGAATTGTTCTGTGATAGGTACTCTAAAGCATTTTCACAACCTACTTGAGAGCATTATTATATAGATTTCCTGGTGCCTCCCTGTGTATAACGGTTACGTTACATCATTTTTGTATTTTAGTGGAAGATAAAACAAAAGTAAATAATGAGTTATAAACTATTTTTGGGTTATACTGTATTATTTTGATACAACATTATATTATTTTATATTTATTACACTCTATTATCTTAATAATTTGATATGAGAAAAATATAAAATGAACTTATAATTATAATAATTATCAAACAATTAATTTATTCATGTAATTATATAGATAAATATTATTCATTTCGTTCGCAAACGTTAATATTTGATTTAATTTAAAAATTAAAAATAAATTTTGATTTCAATTAATTTATTGATTTATTCTTATTAATAATTAAATTAATAGTGGTGACTATTAATTTATTATAACTTTCTTAAATAAAACAAATGTTAATAAAATTTCCTATGAAAAATATGTTTATTTTTTAATATCCAAAAATAGAAACTAAAAACGTGAACATAAAAGAGAATTAATATTCGCTTATTATGTTATTTCGCATGATTACATGTGTAATCAAACACTAGTCTAACAAAAAAATTAGATATAAAAAAATAATTGCTTGCAGGGCAAGTACACAGGGGAATTCCACTAGCATATAAAAACTCTTAATGACGTTTAAAGTTTACAAACCCAAGTAACTGTGAAATATTAATATTAAAGAAAATGCTGCATATGACACTAGAGTTCAACCAGCCCTGATAGTGATCCTCAATTATGTTTCAAATTAGCTTTTCCGGTTTTTCTCACTTCAATACTTCTTGGGGGAATTCATGAATCAAGCACAATTTTTTTAAAAAAAAAAAATTGTTCAAAATTATACATTCACTGGTTTATGAAAGGATTAAAGAATAGGTTTCCCAAATTAGGAGAGAAATTTCTCATAATAAAAGACTATTAAATTTCTACATGCTCTACATGTCCCTTCACATAATAATATATAGCCTATATATGACGATGGACGGAAGCAGGATTTTTTGAAATACAAAAATATTTAATGGGCCAGAAATGTGAAAACCGTTATTGAAACCTAAGAACTTTGACTTAAATTGGTGTAGAAACTTGAGTATTTAACAAAGACTTAACTGGAGAGAATGGTATCAAAAAGGCATGGTAGGAGAATAAAGTATTTGACCTTTGAGCTATTAATTCAATAGTAAATTGTCACATTTAATTAAGTTTTTAATCTTTTAGGTTTCTTGCATTTCAAGATTCTCACTCTTTACCCTTCCTATTCCTCATTTTAGCTGAATTTTCCCCAGCAAATTTATGGACAAAAATGAAAAGAATAATTAACATGGTACTGATGCTTCATTATTATAGCTGATAAGTCACCAAAGGTACAAACACCGTAGTTTTTGTCCTCGGAAGATGTCATAGGATTAGTCAAAAGCTACTCTACAATATAGCATACACAAGTACATATTGATATGTACTGCAGTAGAAATTGTATGTATATGATGATATGGTTGGCACTAGGCAGATTACAAATATCTCTCTTGAGGAACATCAATCACAGCAGAAAAAATTCAAAATGCAATCCATGTCCTCATTGAAAACTTGTACCAAAGAAGAGTTAGAAAGTGGGCATGAATGATTGAAATGATCAAAGCTTTCAATAATCTATACTTCTTTTTATGCTCTAATGGCTCTTCCTATACTGGAAGGATGAGGAACCATGCATGCAAGGGCCCATCGGCAATTATCTGTGCTTTTAGGAAAACAAGCGAAGAAAGCAAACATATTATACCAAAAAGACACACACACACACAAAAAGAAGTGATTGTAGAAAATTTAACTTAGTTTACCACGTTCAACACCACAAGAAAGAATGAAAAAAAAAAAGAAAAAGGAAAAAGAAAAAAAAGGTACTCTTTTTGTAAATCAAATTATTGAGGGATTAGTATCTCTATGCTTAGCTGAATCTTAGCACCTTGAATCTTGAAGAAAAGATCTATTTCTCAGGATTCAGTTGCTTTCTAAACGTGTCTTCTAATCCTCTATATATATGACAAGCCACTTGTGACAGATGTCTGGATACACAATAGTTGATATGGGCTAAAATTCAGTAAAATACTAGCCCGGTTGATGCCTTTATGCAGCTGCTTTGTTAAAGAAGAAAAGGAAAAGCTTTGAATCAGATTAGCATAAGAAAATTGAATGGAAGAGTGGAAGGAGACAGAGATAAGATGTTTTTTTTTTAAATAATAATAATAAATTTATCAAGTTGTCACATTAAAAAAAATAGGTTACAATTATCACTGATAAAACCATGGCTTTTCTTAACATGACCTCCACTGAAAATTTTAGCAATCATAAAATTGTAACATGACCTCCACTTTTCCAAATTTTTTTTCCCTCAAAAAATTGGAAAAGGGCTGATAACAGGAAAAATCTTAAAAGGAAAATGAACAAGACACAAACTGTGGCTGATTAAGAAAATAATTTAGCGAAAAGCAACACAATTAAAAAAAAAATTATGAGTTATAATCGCATTACAGCAAGTTGATTACACCGGAAATTTAAAGATTCAATCTTGATTGTCTTTGCTTGCGTAGAAATCTTGATTTAAAGGTATCCAAAGCACGAAGGAAACTATAGTTGAGTCATGGACGCTTACTTTATTTGCTGCCTTTAACACCTTTAAGAGAGGTGGGACATTTTGGATAACTCATCTTCTTTTTAGCTCTTTTCTTCTTTTTGTACTCAGCCACTGGCTTCCCAAAACTCCCATCATTCACGGAATTCAAACTGCATTTTTTTTTTTTCCTTTTTGGTGAGAGAAAATGTGAGACACGGATGATCAAAGTATGTAGTTACTCTAATTAAATTTTTAGTTTGAGTTTTATTGTTACGAGTTCTATTCAAATCATAATTCAATTTAAGTTACATTACTTTTTATCTGAAATTGAATGTTCAAATGTTTATTTTGGGATATTTAAAATTAAATCTTTATTTTTTAAAAAATAAATATATTTTTTATTTAAAATTTCATCACATCTAGTGTAATTATACTTGCATAATATTAAAGATAATTTAAATGTAAATATTTAATTGACTAATTATTTAAAAAAGTGGAGTCAAATTACTTATAAAAATCGAGAAATTACCAAAGTTGTACTATTGATTTTTTTTAGCACAAGACCGGTGCCTTCATGGTGGAATTTAAGAGCTTTTGGTTATAACACTAAAAAAATGTGAAAAAGGAAGATGGCTCAATAGGAGCTTCCTTTAAAACAAAAACATGGGAAAGAGGCGAATCTTTGTTGGGGAAAATGATAGAAAGAATCTCTAATAGGGCAAACAGTGTTACTTTTCTAAGTTTTTATGAGCAGTTAGGTATTTGTAATAGGTTACTGGCCAATGATCATTCATCGTTCTCCACAGTACACGTTCAGAGTATCAAATAATTGTGTTACTCTATGATATTATTCTCTTTTGCAAGGAAGAAGCCAATTCAATAACTTAATTGTAAGAGAATGACTTCCATTTACTATTTTTGCAACGATTGTTTCGTTTAATATACGCGTCATCTTTATATAATAATACAAACACATTTAAAGTTGTTTAAGTCTTAGATGGACGACTAAAGATTAGCCTGGATAGACTCATAGGTCAATTCCTCTCTTTTAGGTCAATTCAGAAATGAAGGGATTAGGGAAGCTACAAAAGCCTTCCTCAAAAAAAAAAGGAAGCAACAAGAGCAAAATCTACATGAAATCAAGATTTGAAAGATGTCTTTAAAATAATAATAATAAAGTTTTATTTAATTATGTATATTTGACTCTCACTTTTAAGTATCATATGTTTAATATTGACTTATAAAATTAAAAACTTTTAAGATTAAAGACTTTATTGGCCAAATCTTTAACAAATATTGAAAATTTTGAACTTTAACTTTAATCAATATCAAACATGTGAGACCTTAATTATCAAAAACTCAAAACACACGACTAAATAGATAATTTTCAAAAGAAAAAAACAAAGAAACATTTGAAAGGACCTTAGACATCAGGTATGGAGTACTAGGAAAGACGCGGATTGAGAAGAAGAGTTTTTCTAGTTATATTTATATGTTTATAATTTGATAATTGAATTTTTAACTTGAAGTTCAAAATAAATTAGAGTTAATAACTTTATAAATAGTTATTCAAGTTCAACAATTACATTCTTATATTGTCAATAAATCAAGAAAGTGGTTCAAAATCAAATTTCCAAATGAAGAGGTATGATATCCACTACAAAATTTAACACATTTAATTTAAAAGATCATGCATAAGCATACTCATATTTAGTCAATTTTTCCTTGACGATTCTTCTCTTTATTCTTGATACTTGTCCTTAATTTGGCCGGCAATTCAAAGTTCCTCTATCCCGATTTTGGCGGTTGTAGAGAACAAAAAATCCTCCGCCACTCAATTTGCTTTGGTCATTCATGGCCTTTGTGTCGATTCAAAAAGTGGCAAGGCATGCACTTAAAGGGTCAGCAAATGCTCCTATATTTGTGAAGAAGATTGAGGCATCCCTTAAAATGAATAGATTCTCACCTCATCATCTTGTGGAGAGATGTGCTTGGGGATTGGCCCTTTAGTTTATAATTTCAGTATCAAATGCTTCAATCATAATTCAGATGAATAAGTTGAAATTTTAATTCTCCTTTTATTATTGAAATATTATTAAAAGAATCATTTGAAAAAATTGTCTAAAAAATTGAATGCAATAATTGCTTTTAGCTAACCTAAACATATTAAAAGGGCCCTCTAGAAATTCTTTGAACTTCTTAATTAAGCTAAAATAAGAAGAGGCAAACGAAAGTGCCTCAAAAGAGAAACTTTTGATCAATAGAAAGAAAATTTGAAAAGGGCTTACGTTAAGACAAAAAAAGATTAATGCTCACTTAATTTGAAATTGAATGTAAGCTTTTGAGATAATATATACAAGAATTAAAAGATTATAACTCTCTTACATTTTGTTATTAATGAAACTTAAAATAAAAAATATATTTATTTTAAAAAAAAACATAAATTTAATTATAAATATTTCAAACTTCAAATATGAACATTTAATTTTAAATTGAAAGATTATTATTGTTTATTTTTATTTTATCTTTTTCTTCTCACGATAAATTAGGTCAGAAAATCAGTTCTTAAACTCGCGGGTGGACCTATGATTGAACCTCTCAAAAAATTTGGTTGCTTTGCTTTTGTCACCATTCAACTCTCAAAGACTAGATTGGATTTAGCAACAAGGGACAGATAAGCAAAGTGCCTTCCAAAAGTTTGGATGCAAAACCTAATTATTTAAAGAAGAAGTGTGACGACCCTAAAAAAAAAAACAGAAGAAGTGTTACTTTTAACTTGTAAAGATAAAGATGTTAGCTCTTTAGATTCTGGAGGGACACCTATTGATGTGGTAATGACTTTCACAATACAGACCTTTTAATTTTTGTCTGGGCATGAAATTTTGCAAGAGTGTTTTGTTTGTATATGTAAATTCATGACTTAGAGAGGGCTTAGGATTAACCAAGATCACTATGACCCATGTTTTTTAGAAAAAACTTTTTCATATTTTTAGAGGCTTAGAAGATTAAATGGCATTATGTTGATCTTAGAAACTGTTGAATATTCAGGAACAGGAACGAAACTGTGAGAAGAAAAACTAGTAGAAGTAGAGATAGGAAAATTTTCTTATTGAGAAAACCAGGCATAAAAAAGTACATCATGGCATATGACGTATACTAACTAACAAAGTTAGCTAAGCTAACTATACCAAAATCAGCCAATCCCAACTTTCAGTTAAAGAGGTCTTTGCTGCTGATCATTCTTGACACTTGTTTCAACAAATATTTTTTAAGAAATTATAATAAGAGTGCTCTGATCAGTACGAGTGTTGTTCTAAAAGAAAGAGAGACACACCTAAGAAAAAATAGATAAGACGATTTTGTGGGACTGAGAAGATTAGTAACTGGAATTAATTATGAGGTTTAGGGTTTGTTTATGTTTTGTGATATTGCACGACTATTTATTTTATTTGATACTCTTTTCGTTTCAAAATAGATCTCAGTTTTATTTTATTTTTAAAATAAATGTATTTATGGGGAACGCCATCAAGCAATCATGATGAAGTCTTTCCTTCAGCTATCAAGGAATCAAGCAGCAAGTTCAGTCTTTTCAGGTGAATGGGCGAGTTTCGGGAAAGAAAGAAGTACTACCCTGGAAAGAAGATATTACATCTCGCCGTCTACCTGATGCCTTCCTTACTCTGCTGTGCCTATTTCCAATCGATAGCTTTTCCTTTCCCGCAGGTTTTCATAAATGATTATTATTTCTAATTTTATCTCTATTTAAGTGGAGACTGAAGAGAGAATGAAAGTGATTAATTTGAGAAGAGAGATAATGAGAGATTGAAGTAGAATAGTTATTTAGGATAGATTTACAATTTAAACTAAAATTTGTATTGCTTTTATGCAAATTTCTAATACAAATTTCTAAAATAACTTTTTTTATTACTATTATTTAACTGAAAGACTGTTTCATAAATGAAAGCTTTAATTCTACGATTTTGGGACCTACATAAATTCTCAAGGAATAACGTTTCAACTCACCATCACATTAATGACCCTTTAGCGGAAGATGATAAGGGTGGCGATAGCTCAAATGCCAAATATGACATTTTTATTAGAAATAATTAACGGTTAGAATTAATACCAGAAATGATCATGGAAAGTTAATAAAGTTCTTGGGTTCTTATGAATATTGTGGAATGACTGTTTTCATCAATTTATATGATTAGCAGATGTATATATATATATATATATATATATATATATATAGTGTGTGTGTGTGTAGTTTTTGTGTCCTTCAATGTTTAAAAAACTTGTTCAGCAACCCTATGGCATGGTTATCTAGTTCAGCCTGTAGAAACTTGAATTTCAACCACCAAACAAGACTGATTTATACTCTTTAGATCTCAAGCAAATTAGTCAAGTTAAAAGAAACATGAATAATAATTTAAAGAAAAATTAGCCTATTTAGTCACGTTTTTTTAATCAGATAGCATTAAAGTTTCATATATTTAATATTGATTTACGGAGTTCAAAACTCTCAAGATTTGACCGATAAGATCCTTTCAAAAGGATTTGTTGGCCAAATTTTTAAAGTAAAAAAATTTTGTAAATTAATATAAAATATATGAGATCTTATTGACTTCATACTCAAATATACAATATTAAATATGAAAATTTTCCAAATTTTAAAACAAAAATGTGGAGATGAATAAGCATAATACAACATTCATGCATACATGTCTTTATTTCACTTGAGAAGATTCTCTTTTTAAATTAAATTATATAGATAGGCTAGAATCTTTTTTTATTTTTATGAAAAGGCTATAAATTCATGGTAGTATAAAATTGAGGCATTACTATTAGCATTTTCTGACACTCAACTTTATTTTATTTATTTATTGATGGATATATGGTGTTCCTTATTATGAATTAATATAAACTATAAATTATATATGCTTTAGTTTTTACTTTATAATTTGTTTATTTTCCAATATTTGTTCCCTTCTATAAATTCATTAAATATGAGCAAGATAAAATATTGAGTTAGACATTATTTTTCAAATTTCAACATAAAATTATTAAAAAATATTCTTTATGCGTTCATACCTTCAATATTTGAACACGTATGTAGTAAGTTGATATTATTTCTTTTTTTTTTCAAGGTTCTTTTCTTAAGTTTAAATTTTTTTAACAAGATTCCTTAATAGTTTGAATAATGAAAATTTTATCTCTAAAACCAAGATTACTTAAAATTTCACATACTTGCTTTATTTATTTACTGCATAAAAAATGTTTGAGTTTTTTTTTTTTTTTGCATGAAATTGTTTGAATGCATTTTGCTTAAAAACTTTTGAACTGTGTATTTAATTAATTCATATTTGTGAATGTATTGCTAAGAAGCTTTATTTCATCGATCCCATGTATGATCATCTTTTTTTTTTCCATTTTTTTGTAAGTGTTCATACTGGAATTACTTCATAAATAAAATATAGAACATTCAATATAGAACTAGTAAATATCTATCATGTCATATGTGAATAAAGGATTTTTTTTAAAAAAAATGTATATGAAAATAAATTTTACTAATATAAAGAAAACGAACTAATAATAAATAGAGAGATTGAATGAAAATTGTTGTTAATTAAGAAAAAACGAACTCCTCAGATAAAACGAAAAACAAAACAAAAAGAGACAAACGAAGAAAACTAGAGTGTAGTTAATATGGAAAAACAATTGAGTATGTAATAAATTTTAGGTGGATAACATAAAATTAATTTTTTTTTTTTAAAAAGAAGAATAAACCCAAACAACTTTATAGGTAAACAACTTTATGGAAATTTCAATTTCACGTAACCCTGACGTCTTGAATTAGCCTAGACAGGGATGAAAAATCCAAAGCAAGGAGTAACAAATATTTATCGATTTATCACATGTTTTTTAAACTTTTAAAATTTATATTTTTAACATTGAATATTTTTTTATAATGTATGCATTTAAATTTTACAAAATTATTAAAAATATACTTTAATTTTTTTATCAATATATATGCACTCAAACTTTATAAAATTATCAAAAGTACACTATCATCCATCTAATTAAATGGACATTTTTGTCATTCTTAATAAGACATAAGCTCATTATTTCCAATAATTAGTCAATTTGTAGCTCTCATTTTACTAATACAATCAAATTTTAATTACCACATCCTGATTCAATTTGTCACATTTTTATTTATATTCTTGCATTATCTCATATTTCTCTTCTAATTTTAATTTAGGTGTTTTTTATGTTTTCTTTTTAGTTATTTCATTGTATCATATTTATTTACCTTGTACCAACTATTTCCTTATTAATATAATCTCTCATCTTTCAAAAAATAATTTGGAAAGGATGAGTTTGCAGAGAATTAAATGTAGAAAACAAGTTTCACTAATGATGGATAATGAGTTTATATTTTTGTTAAGAATGATAAAATACTTTTTCTATAAAAAAATAATTTAAGTACTAATACTAAAATAAAAAATTAAAAGTTTAGAGGGACATGGCACTTTTTAGCCATGTTTATATTTGAAGATCACGATGAGATCATACCTCAAACTTTTGATGAAGTTCCAAAACTTAGTCTATCAATCTGTGAGAAAAATATAAATAAGTTTATCTATGTGTGTGTGGATAAGGTGCATCACTATTTCCACGAAGTTTTTTGCTTTTATTATTATATTTAGTAGGGGTGAATATAGGACCCAATTGGATGTTAATTATTGAGTTACAATTTTTTTCATTATTTTCACAAAGTTATATGTGTCAATTAATCATTAGAAATTAAAAAATTATTATATCTACTTTTCAAAAATATATTGTTGACGTATAATTTTTATAATAATTATCTTAACTAAAGGGTGTGAACTTGATCAACGGTTAAGTTTTCTATTTATCTTTTTATTATATATGATTAAAAGAAAACCTTTTATTAACTTAGTAAAATAAACTAAGGTGGTTTTGGTTTGGATTTTCAAACCAATATTTTTCTACGGTATATTTTTTAAGTCAAATACTATTTTCCTCCAAATATTTATACGATTCAAATTTAAACTCCTTCCAAATTTTTATAAATGATCCCACATATTACACTAAATATATCTTCATTAATACATTTTAACTCAATCACATCTTTAAACATGTAATTAATAATATTTTAATTATATCTAATATATGGTACCTAATTAACATCAAATTATACATTTAAGTACAAAAATTAAAAATTCAATCTAATACATTCTCTATTTTATTCTTAAAACTAAAACAAATTTTCACTTTAAGAACTCAATCCAAGTCTTTGACAATAAATATATTCTTAATCATATCCGAAGACATTAGGCAATTTCTATGTCATCAAATCCTCATACGAATTTTTACAAGTCAGGTATATTTAAAAATGAAAGCATTACAGAAATAGTAAGTCCATTCATAAAGCATCCATACCAATCTAGTCCAGGGACTAATTTTATTGATCATAATGTAAGAATGTCAAAAAGACTTGTCTAATTTTCATAAATAAATAAAATTAAAATTAAAAAACGACTTGTCTAATTTGAAGTTGAAGCTCTTCATG
>SRSM01000479.1:0-44392 GCA_019593545.1 Apocynum venetum
AAACTATATAAAAATACTATATAAACTAAACATGAACATAATAAATAATAAATAAAATAAATAATAGCTTTCCGATTAAAACTTGACCGGAAAATACATCAACAGTGGTCGTTGATTCTCTCCGACCCGCATGCCCTCGTAATTTCCTATAAATACCCCTCCTTCCCTCACACTTCAATTGCATTCTCTCTTTGGTTTCTTTCTTCTCATTTGCTCTCGCTGCTGCTCGCTCACCCCAGACCTCGATATATACATACAGAACACTGTATCTAAATATATTTTTCTATATTTAGATTTTCTAAAATTTTTATCAATAACTCACATCGCTTTCTCTCTCTAGATTTCCTGGGCTGCCAGAGGTATTTGTTTTCATCTATCCCTATTTTTTTTTATTTATAATATATGGAAAATAATATAAGAGAATTTGCGCAGGAGAAAAAGATCTAATTAAAGAAATTGTGAATACCGGGAATGCGTTAGACTATGCGATTCAATATCATGGATTCGATCTGAAGTGATTTGAGATGAATTTGTTGATTTTAACCTCTCAAACGTGGAATGGTTCGTGATTAATTGGATTGTGTTAAATGGAAACCCTAATAAAGTGGTTAGGTTGATTCTTTGTTTAGTTTAATTTGTTTTTGATTTCTGAAGGGTATAGAAAGTTTGTCCTAATTTTGGGAGATTTTGTTAATTGTGCATTTATTGTGGTATCGGACTTAGGTTGAACAACAATAATTTTTGTAGTGGTTGTGTTATTATTTGTTTTCTATTTTGGTTATCTTCGATTAGTTTTTTTAGTATGTGTTCGAGGTGTTTTACTGGGGATTGGATTTGTGCTATGGCAGTGGCGTGTGTATCAACAGTACTTTGGTGAGTGTGTTATACACGCTGCGGTGATGTGATATGGGCATGGAAGGGATGGTCAATGTCTAAGTTAGGAATGATGAATCAATTTAATTGCAAGAAGAATGTTGAATAATTCAAATAGAATTCTGGTTAGGCCAGAGAGATTAGAGATTGGATCTTGAACAGCTTATAATCTGGTTTTTGTTTCTTTTCTTTCTTTTGGCAATCCTGTTATTATTATTTTACATATTAAATCTTGTTTGGTATTACAATTATGATTATGTTCCAATTACTGATTTAATTTTTGTGAATTTATCTGTTGGGGAAAAATAAGTCTTTATGCCCTAGTATTTACTCAAAACTTGGGATAGAATGCGGAGTTGGGTATCTTTGTAGAGAGTTGTCTTATACATTTCTTTGTGAAATTATACAGTTATATCGGGGGATAGTATTCCAATATTTGACTTGTGCATTTTGGCATGAGCTCAAGGCTGGATTGAACTGGAAGTTATAGCTGTTAGCTGATCATGATACTACTTCATTTCCCATCCCATTTTCACAAATTTAATTTGATTCTTCGTTGTTGGGATTCATGATCCTTTCAGCATTACATATTAGCTTTGTGCTGCTAATTCTTCCACTATTATTTAATGGTGTCTTATTTAATGTATCTGAAACTTATATATGCAATGTTTTTAATCTCTCAAATTTTGGACCACTATGAGGCTGCAATGACATTAATTTGACATATGCTGATATCTTCAGTGCTTTGTTGCTATCACGTCGTTTCATTTTAAATGGGGTTTGAGATAGATGTGTCAAAAGTTGCTTCTAGTCTTGCATTAAAATCCCTTTTCTTCTGTGAGTTTTACTGAATTCTGATAGATTGTTTCGGGACTCAATTGCAGAAGCTCTCTTGTTGGTAAGTGTTGATTTAGACCACCTAGGGTCCAAATTTTGCCAGCTATTTCTGGGGTTCCCTGTGTTATGTGCTTTTGTGTTAAGAAGACCTCGCAGGGAGTGGGATTTCAACATATTTGGTGATCAGTCTAGTTTATATGCTTTTTCCATGAGATGGGTTCTAAGGGAAGGCTATTATTTTATCTTAACGAGCCTCCCACTGAAGATGATGAAGATCGTAATGAAGTCTTCAGCTTCCAGCCTCAGAAAGCAGTTCCTTCTTCAAGCACTCAGACCTCTGACTTGTTCGCAGCATCTTCTGGTCCTCAAGGATAGTAATAATCGTGCATTTTCCCATGCATCTTGTGTCTCTGGTTTTCAGCCTTTGTACGGCCAAACGCTGCTAAAGGGTCTGAAGCTTCTTGTGGTAGTAATAGTGCGGGGATTATGGTTGGTGAATCCCCCTCCTCATCCAAATTGACTAATGTTGAGAGAGGTTGGGCAGCAGCCAGATTTTAAAAATGCTGATCCTCATGCAGTTGAAAAGGAAGAAGGGAATTGGTCTGATGCAGAGGGCTCTATGGATGCTTACAGAAGTTCTAATATGCATGAAGAGTTAGCTAGTGGTAATGAAGGTTTGCAGGAGAAGGAGTAGGTAGTGGTGATGCTGTTGTGGCAGAGGAGGATGTTTCTCGTTGTAGTGAGGAGGTTAAGTGTGAAATGGTGATCTTGCCCCTTTAGAACTGGATCCAGACATGAATGATAGGAAAAGCAGTAGTAGCCGTATTCAGAAGCAATTCCATGAATAGTCTTGAAGATTCTGTGTTGGTTCCAAAACAAAGAAGCCAGAGGAGTTGAGCAAGTTATGCTCTAAAATTGGCAAACAATCCTGGAAACGACCAAGGTTTGACCATATAAGGAAGTACAGCTAGGGAAAAAGCGCAGTAGGCAGACCATGTTCCTCAATTTGGAAGACGTTAAGCAAGTTGGTGTTTTGAAGAGTTCAACTCCTAGAAGGCAGAACTTTCCAGCTCCTGTTACAACTCGTACTGTGAAGAAGGGCGTTCATCTCTTCCTCTTGTTGAACGCTCTGGAGAAAAGCATTCTATCTACTTCTAAGGAAGTTGCACAGGTTGATTTATCAAATAATGAAGAAAATGGTTATCTGGAATCTAATGTGCCCAATTCAGAATGTAATGGTGAGATGAATGCTGGCATTTTATCTAGGCCTAGGAGGCTTAATAGTTCAACAGATCTGGCTGCAGATGCTCAGTCGACAACCATTTCAAGACAAAGTTCATGGAAGCAGCCTGCCAAGAATTTACAGATTCCTAACAGAAAACCACCTTTTGGCAGTTCAAATGCTGTGGACCATAAATTAGGAGCAAAAAGGATTCCTTCAAAGAAGCAGTCTGCCATAAACCCACTGTATCAAGACACGTCAGTTGAACGTCTTTTGCGTGAGGTGACAAATGAAAAGTTTTGGAATCATCCAGGTATCAGTTTTTCTTTACTCTGCTGTCAGTTGACTTTTCTGAGTGCATCGTCGGTTGTAACTAATTTATATGCTTTGTCGTGGGATGATCTTTTGAAATCTATGTTTATCTCATGGGTGGTGAGAACTTGGGAATATGCTCCTTTTCAAAAGTGCAATTTGTTCTTTTACAGCCATCCACTAGGCTTCTGTTTGGACTGAAAAGGCAAAAGTTTTGTTAGCAGACCACATTTAATCACTACATAGTATACTCTGCTGGAGCTATCTATCTCAGCACTACCATGCAGATCTATTAGTCCTCTCTTTTTTCTCTTAATTTAATAAAGAAAAATAAAGACGTGCTGGTTAATTTTTTTTTTTTCTTCTGATACAGAGACTGATGATTTTCTTCTAAGTCATGCCTGTTGGCCTCCTATTTAGCCTTAATTCTTCTACAGATTTTTTGTCCCTTTGTTCCGCGTTTGTTGTGCTAGGCTTTATCTATTGATTCCTTTGTGTGTTCCATACTTTGGAATTGTGGGTCAAATAGGATTATGTGAGTATATTAAGTGGTGATCTTTGTATTACTCAGGCTTGTGAAGATCCTACAGCTTCATCTGGTGGCCATTTCAACAGTCTGAAAGCTTGTGGGATGGAAGACTACTGCTGTTCTGAAACAAGCTTTAGTTTTTCATTATGTGCAGTATTTCTCTTACGATAAAACATATCATTCTTTGTTTGTTTAGCTGGGTATCTGTGCTATCTGCACCTCTTCTTTTCTTTTTTAAAAGAACAGAGAAAATCTTGGAATGATTTGAGAGCATTTCGTGAATGATCATACTAGTCTTATTTGTAGAAACAGTGACTTGGAAATTCTTAAGCTTCTCTGTTATCTGAAGTTTATTTTGCAAAAATCCCGTACTAGTTTGTAGATTGCATGTAAAAGAGCACCTAGTTCTCTCCTCTCCTTCTGAACTTTTGCTTGCTTTAAGGCTTTTAATTTGATTTTTTGGCCATAAAATCTTTGTGCAGTATGATGGATATGACTTGGGGAATTTGTTTTTGCTTAGTGTTTCTCTCTTTTGTTTCCTTCTTTTTGTTAATAATTATCTCGCATACTTGCTGTAAATTCAATATTGTTCTCTACATTTCAGAGGAAGCAGAGCTTCAGTGCGTACCTGGTCACTTTGATTCTGTTGAAGAGTATGTTAGAGTGTTTGAACCTTTGCTTTTTGAGGAATGCCGAGCACAGTTGTATAGTTCTTGGGAGGAATCGACTGAAACAATTTCCTGCCATGTAAAGGTTAACGTAAGAAGCATTGAAAGACGTGAAAGAGGTGCAATTTGTTCTGACTTCTCACATTAACAACAGATTTATTTTTAATTTTTTTATAAGTTATTTTTATTATAATATTGTGGCCTGCTAGAGGATACCTTTCTATAGAGCTTCATCTTTGTTTATTCTTCTCCTTAGAACCCCCATATCTCCCATATATACATCTATATGTGATTGCACTATTATATCGGATGATGGCCCTTTCTTGAATTACTCATCATTCGTAAGATCTTTCCATGGGTTTCAAGGTTCTTTCTCACTTAAAGAAGTTTGTGAATGTTGCTTATTAGTTACTTTTCTTGTTTCAGGATGGTATGATGTGATACTGACTCCATTCACGGAAAACAAATGGACTTTCAAGGAAGGCGATGTGGCAGTTCTTTCATCACCTAAGCCTGGATCTGGTAGTTTAATGTTGTATATTGTTGAAGTTCTGCCTTTCGGATTTTATATGATTTTTGAGTTTTTCAGCTTGACTCAGAGTAAAGTTTCACTTTTTGTACAATGCAGTGAGATCAAAGAGGAGTAGCTTTTCTGCAATAGAAGATGATGGAGAGCCTGAGATCAATGGGCGTGTAGCTGGAACTGTGAGAAGGCACATCCCTATTGATACACGTGAATATTCTGGGGCTATCCTTCACTTTTATGTTGGGGATTCATATGATTTTAACAGGTTGCTCTTACCTCTATTTCCAAGCATCGTTGAATTATGTTTGACTCATTTATCAACTTTATAATTTTCTGGTGCAAGTGGTTAAGCAGTTTTTCCTTTCATTTATTTTTTGGTTTTCCCAGCAAGACTGACGATGATCATATTCTAAAGAAACTTCAGTCAAGAGGCATCTGGTATTTGACTGTTCTGGGCTCTCTTGCCACCACTCAAAGAGAATACATTGCACTTCATGCTTTTCGACGCCTTAATTTGCAGGTAATATCTGGAATTCAGTTTTGGAGTCCCATATGCTATCCTAAGCATCAGGTAATTATGCTAATTCAAATAACAAACTGTATTTCCAATCTGTAGATGCAAAATGCAATTCTTCAGCCAAGTCCAGAACACTTCCCAAAATATGAAGAGCAGGCACCTTCAATGCCAGATTGTTTCACACCAAATTTTGTTGACCACCTGCATAGGACTTTCAATGGTCCTCAGCTCTCAGCAATTCAGTGGGCAGCAATGCATACAGCTGCAGGTACATCTAATGGGGCGACTAAGAGACAAGATCCATGGCCTTTCACCTTAGTACAAGGTCCTCCAGGCACTGGTAAGACTCATACTGTCTGGGGAATGCTGAATGTCATTCATCTGGTTCAGTATCAGCACTATTACACTGCATTACTCAAGAAACTGGCACCTGAAAGCTATAAACAAGCTAATGAAAATAGTTCAGAATCAGTGGCTACTGGATCCATTGACGAAGTTTTGCAAAGCATGGATCAGAATCTCTTTCGAACTCTTCCAAAACTGTGCCCGAAACCTAGGATGCTTGTCTGCGCTCCTTCAAATGCTGCGACTGATGAACTACTTTCACGGGTCCTTGATCGAGGGTTTATCGATGGTGAGATGAAAGTATATCGGCCTGATGTGGCCCGAGTTGGCGTGGATTCGCAAACACGTGCTGCCCAAGCTGTTTCTGTAGAGCGAAGAACTGAACAGCTTTTGGTTAAGAGTCGTGATGAAATATATGGTTGGATGCACCAGCTAAAAGCCCGTGAAGCCCAGTTGTCACAGCAGATAGCTTGCCTTCAAAGAGAACTCAATGTTGCAGCAGCTTCAGGGCGTGCACTAGGATCTGTTGGTGTTGACCCTGATGTTCTTATGGCTAGAGACCAAAATCGTGACACTTTGCTGCAAAATCTTGCTGCAGTGGTTGAGGGTAGAGATAAAACTTTGGTGGAGATGTCCCGCCTTGTTATTTTGGAAAGCAGGTTTCGTGCTGGTAGCAACTTCAATTTAGAGGAAGCTCGTGCTAATCTGGAGGCAAGTTTTGCTAATGAAGCTGAAATTGTCTTCACTACTGTCTCAAGCAGTGGGCGTAAACTGTTTTCTCGTCTTACTCATGGTTTTGACATGGTTGTGATTGATGAAGCAGCACAAGCCAGTGAAGTAGCAGTGCTTCCTCCCCTTTCACTTGGTGCAGCACGATGTGTTCTTGTTGGGGACCCACAGCAGCTCCCTGCCACGGTGATCAGCAAGGCAGCTGGAACCTTGATGTACAGCCGAAGCCTTTTTGAGAGGTTTCAGCAAGCGGGTTGCCCAACGATGTTGTTATCTGTTCAGTATAGGATGCATCCTCAAATTAGGGACTTTCCTTCTAGGTATTTTTATCAAGGGCGGCTTACAGATAGTGATAGTGTTGCTAATTTAGCTGATGAAGCATACTACAAGGACCCTCTGCTGCGACCATATTTATTTTATGACATAACTCATGGTAGGGAATCACATCGAGGGGGATCCGTGTCTTATCAAAATAGGGAAGAAGCACAGTTTTGCCTTCGTTTATATGAACATCTTCAGAAGACCACTAAATCTTTGGGTGTGGGAAAAGTCACTGTGGGAATAATTACTCCATACAAGTTACAGCTAAAATGCCTTCAAAGGGAATTTGAGGATGTACTGAATTCAGAAGAAGGTAAAGACATTTATATCAACACTGTTGATGCTTTCCAAGGGCAAGAGCGTGATGTAATCATAATGTCATGTGTTCGTGCCTCAAACCATGGAGTTGGTTTTGTTGCGGATATTCGCCGAATGAATGTAGCCTTAACCCGGGCTAGAAGAGCTCTTTGGGTATGGATGTATATCTTTCTTTTCTCTTCCTCTTGTGATTAGCATAGTCTTGTCTTGTGATCCCTGACTTTTTTATTTTGTTATTTTGTCAATAAACAGGTTATGGGAAATGCCAATGCATTAGTAAAATCTGATGATTGGGCTGAATTAATTGACGATGCCAGATGCAGGAAATGCTACATGGATATGGATTCTTTGCCCAAGGAATTTTTGATACCAAAGGCTCCGTCTTACTCTTTGTATTCCTCTAAGGTCCCTAGTAACAGGGGGTTGAGATCTGGTCCGAGACACAGACCTTATGATACACATATTGAGTCTAGATCTAGTACACCATCTGAAGATGAAGAGAAGTCCAATACCTCGATTTTGAGGAATGGAAGTTACCGATCTCTGAAGCCACCAATTGAAAGCTCTCTGGATGATTTTGATCAGTCTGGCGATAAATCTCGAGATGCCTGGCAATATGGCATTCAGAAAAAGCAGAATTCCACTGGAGCTTTGGGGAAGAGAGAATTATAGTAAAATGTTTGATGCCTGATAATCCTCTGTGCATTCTGGGGTATCAGAGTATTATTCACAGCTCATACGTGCTCCTTACTGACCTAGGAGTATGTGGTCTTCCTGGTAATACGTCGTTCAGGATACAACTTAGTATTATGAACTTTGCCCTTTGCAGAATGGGATTATGATGCCCAGGAACTGGGGGGCTCTGATGGACTCATGAGAACAGGAGGTAAGAGATATGACAGCCAACAAGTGGAAATAGCTTTGTGCTTCAGGAGGGTCAACTCTGCGCACCTGAGTATTGCATGATGCAGACGCGCTTGGGGTTTAGCTCTTCCAAGGGATGGGAAGACCAGACCCAGAATGTGTGGAACCTATTCTGATCCATGTGCTGAAATTAGCTACCTGCCAATTCTTTGAGGAATTATGAGTTCACTACGTTTCAAATGGCATACCCAGGTAAACGAGTAGTGGTCATCAGTAAAGTGGGTATGGTTATCTCTAAAGCCCATTTTATTAATTCTTGAATTTGAGGAGATTGTGAGTTCACTACACATTTCAAATAACCTACCCAGGGAAGCCGTGGCGGGCCTCATCAACATGGTGGGTTAGCCCATTTCGGCGAGAGAAGGCAAATCTTCCAATTTCCAAGCAAGTGTGCTCTTTGAGGAGTCATGTGGTGAGGATCTCATTGATCTTTGATTTTCGACTAGATGAAAAGCTCGTTTTGGAAGTCAATGAAAAGTAGTTCTTCCATTTGTTATTGGAGGAGATACTGGAGTTTCAAAAGTAGTTCACTAGTGGAAAGAAGTTCAAGATGCTGTACAGAGGGTTGGTACAGGATTTATACTGAGATGATTGATATAGCTGAATCTCGGCTGGGAATGTTGGACACTAATTCTGTAAATATATTCAGATGGGAAAACAATAGGGGATTCTCTTAGATTTTAGATGCATTTCATTTGGTAAAAAATGTGCCTGTAAAAAAATTAATTTTGCTTTTCTATTTCTAGAATCAACAAAGGTTTAATTTTTGTTTTTCTAACCAGAAGAGATCGATAGATGGCAGCATGTTCTTGCTTGTTTGTTTCGTCATTTGTGCCTGCCAAATGTTTTTCCTGGTTTTGTATTTGAATATTTAAAAAATGCCCATTTTTCGGTTAGATCACGTTGGTACCTAAACTGCCTAAAGAAAAACAACTGCAATCCCAAAAATGCTTGCATTTGTTTAAGATAAAAAATTGGGAGTTTTTTTTTTTTTTCTTCTCTATGGGTAATTTAGTTACTAGTAGTGATCTTGTTATCATTTTATTATCATTAGTGATATGCAAATTTATGTAAAATTTTAAAATATGAAGGTTTTTTTTTATAAAAAAAAAAAAGGAGTTTTGGGAGTTTGATGTAAGATTGCTTTGCCAATTAAGTTATATATTTATTTATAAAAAAATATTGTTTATAAAATTTTAAATGTAATATATATATAAAATATAAATTTAATTTATAATATTAATAATCGAAATACGAATATTTAATTTTTAGATAGTGAGAGCATATTTATAATTTGTATATGAAAAGTCTTAACAGACATGGTGAAAGAAAACGGAAGAATGAAGTTGGCATATTTGACTAAATATATGAAAGAAAAGCTACCAAAACAATAGCGCATCGCCGAACATCAAAAAGGAATTCAAGATAAGTGATTGAATGCTATTATGGTTTGGCATCACAATTAAGACTTTTTATACGCTTATTAGGCGACAAAGCCATTCGGGTATTTATTTCTATGGACCATAAACTTTAATGCCATTGCCAATTATACATAAAGCTGAGATTTTGGAATATTTCTGTTGTCTTTTATCAGCTTATCCGTTTGCTCTTTCCATCACATAGAGCTGTCAGTTTCTGGTATTTTGTAGAATTCAAATTCAAACCAGAAAACAGATGTCCATTTCAATTTCTATGAATGTTGACAACCAAACAGAGCATTGATTGAGGCAATCTGGCATCGCATTTTTGCTCCTCACTCCCAACATTTTCAATTGACAATATATTTTGTGTATTTAATTTAGCCAATTGTGTTACGGTGGCCAAAATTCTTACGTAGACAAAAACAGCTTCTTTTTATTTTAAGAAGGTTATTTCCTTTTAGAAAATCAACTGTGGTATAATATTTTAATATTTATGGTACACAAAAATCATATTCACCTAAGATTTTTTTTGTGTGGTTGTTTTCAAATCCCATCACTACCTATACATTCTTTTATTTTAATCATGAAGTTTACTACAATTTCAAAGCAAAGGAATTTTGTGATAAAGTGACGCAGTAACTTTTTTTTTTTCTTTCATAAGTTCGTGCAGTAACTTATTTGATAAAATGTTTATTATTAAATTAATACTCAAGTCTTAAGTTTGATGCTTACTAATACTAATGGTACACTCATTTATTCGTTATAATTAACTGCTATTTGGTATTCTAAAAATATATAAGCTTATTAGTATGAGGTGTGAAATTTCTAAGTTTTCATCCAATTAATTTTGTTTGTAACTTGGCCTAAAAAAAGTCATCACTTATTGTTTTTGTATCATATTATTCTTTTTAAAAAAATTACTTTTAACCTTATAATGTTAAACTCTTTTTTTTTCCTTCAAAATTGTGCACTTATTACACAATTATCAATTTCTTTTATCCTTCTCAAAAAAAAATCAATTTCTTTTATCATTCATAATGTCATAACAATCTCAATATTGCTCTTGAATTTCAGAATTAAAAGGCTGACATTTTTCACGATTATAAAATAGCATTCAGAGTATTTAGATACTTCAAATGCAAATTGTAGTTTTTTTTAAAAAATAGTGATATATTGCAACAAAAAAAATCACACACACAAAAGAAGAAAGAAAGGATAGAAAAAAGAGTCAGGTAAGGCTAGACCTTCCTTGGGAGTAAGGATGGCAATGGGGCGAATTGGAGTTGGAGTATCCAACCCCGAACTCGTCCCATCTTTAAATACTAATTTTCATCTCTCTCGCTTTTACTTTAAAAATTTGGAAAGAGTTTTCATTCCCATCCTCGCTCCTGTTTGACTTCGCTTTGACTCGTTAATTTAATAATATATTGATTTAAATATAGTATTAAATATATTTAAATCAATATATTTAATAATATAACTTATACTTACATTTTTTTAAAAAAAAAATGTTCACATATAAATTCATTTTATTTAATTTTTAAGTAACCAAATGAATAAGATGGTTTTCTTTAAAAAAAATATTAAAGATAAAATAATATTTTTACTAGAGATAAAACTGAAGTCAAAGTCGGGAATTTGCGGGGTGAATCCCTGTGGAGCTTTAGTGGGGAAAAATCAATCCCCGCTCTCGTTTCCGCTAATCCTCACTTTTTAGAATCCATTCATAGTCCCGACTCCATTAAATTCGAGGAATCCCCGACTACAATGGGGCGAATTGAAGCGAATTACCACTAATGCCCACTTCATTACCGTCCCTACTTAGGAGCCAACATTGGCTAGACAAAGCAAGGGTTGGACCCAAAAGTACTGCCACAAGAAAAAAAGACTATTTTCCTAATGCCCACTTCATTACCATCCCTACTTAGGAGCCAACATTGGCTAGACAAAGCAAGGGTTGGACCCAAAAGTACTGCCACAAGAAAAAAAGACTATTTTCCTTTTTAATCACGAAAGTCCTCTTATCAGCATTAAAGGAAAGTGGAAAGTGATAATTTGAATTTTGCTAAATGATAATTTGTTACATTTATACGTACTATTATAGATAAGTGGCGATTTCTTTTTTTGTACACACTAATTTCTAAGGGACCAAAATTATTGCTCTCAAAATATAATTGAATGAAAATTCATAATTTGGATCATAAAAAAGAAAAGAAAAGAAAAGAAAAAGGACTATTAGTTGTTTCACGTGTTGTCAAACAATATAACAATATTATTTTGGTTTTAATCGAATGTTCAATTTTATTTATGAGACTCTTTGATTATCAATAAATTATCACATATATTATTATTTATGTGATTAATAGTGAAATTATATTAATTAATTATATTAAGAAGATTGGTTATAAAATTTTAAAATGAAAACTATGTGTCTTAAAAAAGTGACTGATAATTTTTTTGAATATTTAAAAATAAAATAAATATTTAATTTTAAGTGAATAGAGTAATCATGTATTCTCATTTGTTAGGTGTATTTGTAAATAATATGTATGTAAATGGTAAAACTGTAATATTGTTAGTTAAAGGAGAATTATTTTAATCAAATTGAGTTCACTTAGGAATTTCATCTTGTGTCATTTAATAATTTATTTCTTTATGTAAAAACATCTTCCATAGATATATTTAATGAATTTCATTACTATTAGATTATCTACCTTTTAATATAAAATTTTACATTGTTACATGGAAAATAAAAACAATTGAATAAACATCAAATTCCTCAATTATTTTTACATGTTTTAGTAATAAAATAGTTGCTATTTGAGATTTAGATATGTGCAGCGTGTGTTTATGTATATATATAATTATAATTAACTCATTTTAAATATGTGGTCAAGGATGCCAATTCACATAAGAATTTCCTTATAGTTGGGAGCCAAAGGGATTTGATTCACAAGCTCAAACTTTTGGGGTCCAAATTGAATGTTCAGAGATTCAAGACACTTTCAACTTTGTAAGTTTTTTGCTCAGATGTCAGATATGTATATATTGAGCAGGGACAGAGGCTGACCTTGTCTTAAAAGTAAAAGGAAATCATTCTTGTATATTTGTATTCAGCACTTGTAGTTTTCTCCTCACATGGTGTGCGCCATACATGACCGCAGCAAGTTAATATATTCATAAAATTCAATGCAGGCCGTACTTCGAATCTCTATAATCTAAGCATCCGGTTTTGCAGTTGACTCTTCCCAGGCTTGTTGGGCTCTTGATGCCCTCTTAAACCATCAAATATCAATCTTGGTTTTTAAAAAGAGGTAATGTTTTCACAATCATTGAGTTCTTGGTTCAATGCTTAATCTTGTCATTTTCTTGTTTTAATGTATCTTAATGCTTTTTGATGGTTTATGCTTAATTATTAAGGTTGAATGGAAATCCACTATTGTAATTATTTCAGATTGCTGGGTAGATATGGGTTGTGGGTCTGGCGGAACTGTGTTGGCACCGAATCTGTGATTGATTTGATTGTATTTCTTGTGGGTTGAAAAATCTTCTCTCTTTTTTTTCACATTGTTGCGTGACCGGATGGTTTGAGGCCTTGGGATGGAATTGGTCTGGAAAAAGTTAGTTTATAGTGTCCCTTTTCAGTTTCTTGATTGAGTTTGATGCTAAAAGTGTATATTTCGTAATGAGATTCTTTGAAGTGGAATGAAGCATGTAATCATCGTTATGTTGAAGCTGCGACAGAAACGTATAATCCCCTAGTACTCGTGATTCTGCGAAAAGCTTGATCAATTCTTGAAGGACAATCATTTTGAGGCATCAACATTAAAGCTTCTATATCTTATCTTTGGATAGGAAAAGGCCAAACAACATTGTTATGAAAAGGATTTTGGATAAGAAAGATGGTCTTTCTTTTGTCGCCAATTAGGCGAACTTACTTTTGGTTCTTTTTTCTTCCTGTGCTGTTGTCATAGTTCTGGTAGATAAATTGCTCCTCTATATGAGTAATCGGAATAAAAGAATTAAGCAATCACTTACCGTTTTTCAATAGTTTTACTGTTTAATATGATTTGCAAAATTCCCATTATAAATTTTTGTGTGCCATTGTTTGAACTCTCTTTTGCTTTGCAACTAGATGTGTTTCTGTTATTGGAAGCAACATCATAGATGAATTACATTGCTCAATGGCAGAAATGGACTCATTAAATTGCTCTTATGTAGACATCATATTATCCTTTGAACTCTAGCCAAGTGTTGGTGAAGATGAATTTTATCATGTGTAATGGTTAAAGAAAACAGGAGGTTATCTATTATGAACTCTGTTTAGGTTTGGAGATGTGAGCCAGGCTCTCCTGAGCTCGTCTAAGATTTGTGACCATAGGATAGTTTTGTCTAATATAAGCTACTGATGGAGTGTGTTTTGGATTATTGGAGCTTTCTCTGATCCCTCCAAACCAGCTAAAAGGTTTTTGAATAGAGAACCAGTGACCCCAAGCATCCATTACACTCTTCCCAAATAGTTACTTTGGGATTTGCTTTGACTAACCCCCGTTTAATGTAACTTAGTTGACATGGTAAATCAGAATTTAATCTTATTATTTATATTTATGTGCAGTATATCATTCTTCACTGACGAGTTGGTGAAGGAATTCCATTTCAAGCGAGCTCCCTTCTTCTCAGACTATGAATTCAGGAACAAGGAAGTCCACTTTAAAAGGCTCTGAAACTCCTGCTGCACCAGAAGCAGAGCAGGAAAAGGTGCACATACTTTATGCATGTGTTTGGGCTGTTTGTAATGCTGTTGGAACAACCAAAAAAAGAAAAAGAACGGAATAAAAGAAATAAATAGATTCAAAATTTTGATCAACTACCCTCTATTGCAGATTAATGAGGTGAGGAAACTCATTGGGCCACTCTCAGGCAATTTGGCGATTTACTGTTCTGATGCATGCATATCAAGATTTCTAAGGGCACGAAATTGGAATGTCAAAAAGGCAACTAAAATGCTTAAAGCATCCCTGAAGTGGAGACTTGAGTTCAAGCCAGAAGAAATTCGATGGGTAAAACTGCTGCACCTATTAATCTTTCACTATCAAATAAGACTGATGGCTGTTGGCTGGAATTTTTTGATTTGCAGTTGCTTAAAGAATTTTCTCTGTCAGAATTTGTAGCTAAAGCTGGTTTAAAGTCTTTCTATATAATATTCATTAGCTACAAACAAGATTATTCCATCCTTTAATTATAGTACTAACTTTCACTAAAATTACTTAGTTAAGTGTATGTTTCCTTTTATCATTATCCATTCTTATATTTTCATTATTCCATCCCTTGACTATGGCACTAACTTTGACTAAAGGCAGTTAGTTAACCATATGTTTCCTTTAATTATTATCCATTTTTATATTTCCATGACACAACAATGTGAGATCAATTCTGGATGTAAGACATTGAAATGTCAATGTTTTGGACACCAGTTGTTTTCCTCCCTAGCAGTTCTTTAAAAAAAGTTTTTATTTTTGAAATGGTGTTGTATTATGATGAGACATGTTAAAAGCCATAAAATATTTTAGGAGTGTTTAATTGCAGAAAGTGGATATTCTGTTTTGCATTCCCAGGATAGAAACTGATATTGCATTTCAGATTTACATCCCTTGGGCCTTGATATGAAGTAATCATGGATAAATTTCTGTTTGATTCTTCCTATGGTTTTTTAAGGCTAGAGTACATTTTTCTTGTTTTCAAGTGCAAAAGAAATCAACTGGTGTGCTTTTTTTGGTTTTCTTTGTAATGTAGGAGGATGTTGCTCGTGAAGCAGAAACAGGAAAAATATACAGGACAAATTATAAAGACAACCTCGGGAGGACAGTTCTTGTGATGAGACCTAGATGCCAGGTTATTCCAGCAGTCTTCTTTCATTTGTGCATCATTTTTGCTTTTCTGATAACTAATCCTTGTCAGCATTTTTGTGATATACCAGAGACTTCATTGAAGAGAACACTTTAGGGAATCTTTTGGGGCTCAAAGGTTCATAACAAGCAATAATGAAACCTATTATTTCATAGTTATCATTATATTTACTAAGCTAATTAATCTAATTTACTTAATCTGGATTTACACTTTGCATCAGTAGTTTAAAGATTTAGGCACCTATGGAAATACTAGTGTAGGATGAATGCTTGGCTGAAGTGGTGGACTACAGCAATATTACTAAAATTTGGTTTCTGGTACTTCTTGTTCTACTTCAGGAAGTGCATTTTGAAGTGAGAAATTGCTTAAATAAAAAGGTTACATGTTTTTTTGTTGCAGATAACTCCTGTAGCTGCACTGTAGCATATATTTTATTATCCACAACTGATGTATAGGAGTATAGACTAAGTTTGATTGGATTCAAATTTGATGTGGCTTCATTTGCTCAAAGTAAATAGACCTTCCTATCTGTATTCGAACTCAACCTGCTCATTGTCATTTCAAGCTCAGCCCTAAGAGTGGCCATCCAAAGGTTGGCTGTGATATGGTTCAACTCTCGGCAGTCTTTTAGTTGCTGCAAAATATTCTATTTTCTTTTGGTCCAACTGAGCACCCTATTTATGTTCAGGATGTCTGACATGTTACCTGATGCTGATTTTGTGTTTAAGATTCTTGCAGGTTTTCATAACTTTTTGTAGTTCCATCTCTGCAGAACTCAAAGTCAATTAAAGGCCAAATCAAGTATTTGGTGTATTGCATGGAGAATGCTATATTGAATCTCCCAGAAAACCAAGAACAGATGGTTTGGTTGATTGATTTCCATGGTTTCAATATGTCTAATATCTCAGTCAAGGTAACAAAGGAAACAGCTTATGTCTTGCAAGAACAATATCCGGAGAGGCTGGGTGTAGCAGTTCTATTTGATGCACCCAAGATATTTGAACCATTCTGGAAGGTATGTTATGTAGTAGATTCTTTTCCACTGTATGGCAACTGACCAGAGGATTGCATTGATCAAACATAATTGAGCTTTTGCCATTAGTTGTTTGCTCTTCTCCCTGGCTTGTGGTTGGTTGCAGTTTATTTGTGGATTACTTCATACACTAGACCAGCTCAATAAATCTGGATAGAATGAATATAATAAATTTGGCCTTCAAGGGCTGGAGTCCAACTAGTTCCCCATCCCCAACATTTGTTATGTTACAAAAAATTTCTCAATCCACAGACAATTTCCTAATGTGGGTACTTGGTGATACAATAAGATATGTATAGATTGTTTGTCCAAGTTACGCAGCAGTGTTACTGTTTTGGGAATCTGGAAAATTGATCCTAATCCATACTTCTATGTAAAGGAAATAAAATTATAACCTCCCAATTCCCCAGATTTATGCAAGTACCTGGAACAAAAGGAGTATGCATTCTTCCTGAAGTTGGTTTGTTGGTCATCATGGTAATATGGTGTGTTCAGATTTTCTTCCCAGTTCATTCAGGAGAAAACCAGCGGGTGGGGGTTCTTTTGGCTGGGGGAGAATGCAGACTCCCAAGACACAAAAGAATTTATAAACTAAAATGTATTCTTTCTGGAGTTATTTCATGTTCACTTTTAATCTCATCTGGGATGCCCCAATATGAGTGGTTCTAAATAAACAACAGCATAATCTTCTGATAAATTGTTGTGGTCTCTGTACTTGAAAATCATTTTGGTGGTCTATCTGTTGGCTGGTTTATGCTTTGCATTTTGATGTCCAGTCAGATGGAGAACTTTCCCTGCCTTCCTGCTTTTGACACTTAAAAGTTTTCGAACTCTGCTGCTATGATGATTAATTTGTGTTTAATACATCAATTTCTTTGCATATCTGCTAGTTTGGTTTAACAATTAGTAATCCTACTGAGCAGATTGTAAAGCCTTTCTTGGAGCCCAAGACAGCCAACAAAGTGAAATTTGCTTACTCGGATGATCCCAATACCAAGAGGATCCTGGACGATTTATTCAACATGGATGAGTTGGAACCTGCATTTGGTGGAAAAAGTAATGAAGATTTTGACATCAATAAGTATGCCGAGAGGATGAAGGAGGACGACAATAAGGTGCCTGCCTTTTGGAAGACTGAAGATGATCCAGCAAAAGCCTCTCAGCCAGTAACATTGGTTGACTCAGGTAGTCTGGAGTCAGATTCCGATACTTCAGATGAGAAAGCTGATGGATCTTCATCCCTTGAAGCTGATATAGAAGAATTATCTGTTGACGATTCTTCTTTACCAACTAAAAGTAGCAGCGACGTTGCAAAAGATGACACAAAATAATACTAAAATATGCGGTATGCCAATGACTTGAACCTGTTGCTACTACCTTGATGTAGTTTTATGAGGATAGCAATTTAGAAATGTCTACAACCATTAGTTCTGTACCTTAGACTGTTTACTCCTCTCAATGAAGAAAACCAACTTTTGTACTTAAATAATCACAATTAGGTAGAAAACAAAGTATGAATCGTACTTGCTCAAGCTGATGTGAGCTTGTACTTGAATGATTCTTGGCTGCTGGAAAAGGTCTTCAGAATTTTGGGGAATGAGCCATATTTCTAGCCTTATTTGACAAATGAATCTTGATTCTTTTCACTTGGCTGCGATGGGTTCTTCCATTATTTGAAGTTATATTTGCTTATAATTTCCTTTGGCTGGGTGTATGCCCTTGATTTACTCTCCACCATTTCTCTTTCATGTGGCTTTTGAAAATAGTTAAAGATGAAATCATGAAGAAAGTTTTTTTGATCGGAAAGGGATCTGAATCATTAATATAAGCAAAAGTTGTACAAATGTGGATACAATCTGTCAAGAGTTAGACTATGAACTAAACGCCACATATAGACACACATGAACTTGGCAGATAGAATCTAAAACGCCACATAATCATGAATGTTAAACCATTTAGATGTTGACATCTGGTAAATTAAACAAATTAGGCATTTTCTAGTATAGAATTGAAGTAATAGCTTAAAAATAGAATATATTCATTAAAAATGTTGAAGTATAAAATATTTGACCATTAGTTTATGTTTACATCTCAAAATCAAGATTCATAAAAGAGAAGAAAAAAATAAATAACATAGGGAAAAACAGAGATCAAACTTTACTGTCCAACTTCTGAGGGTGGACGCGTGAGATTTGGTGGACGCGTCCCCCTCCTGACCTTGCACGTCCACTTGACTGTCCTGCGCGTCCACTTCTCTGATAATCTAAATATACATCTTCAAATTCCCGATTTCTTTTAATTTCATTCCAACATCTTCTAAATCTTCTAAAGACCTGAAAACAAAAGTAATAGTGTAAAGAATGATTAAAATCACCAAAACACATAATTAGCTAGATTTAAACTTAATAAACATCATAATAACCCATAGAAAACTAAGCTATGGTTCAATCAAATACACTTCATTTCTTCTTCAATTCAAAGATGTGCACTGTATCCCTGGAAAAGGGGTTCGAGATTACAGTAGAAATTTCTTGCAACTCTTTTTGGCCTCCAAGCACATTCCGTCAAGGGTCAATACTCTATTGGGCCATTCCACACAGAAGCTCGGGCGATTCAGTCAAGGGTATTTCTTTTTTAAAAAAACAAAATTGATAGCTGATTCAGACAATGGTCATCGTCACATTCTTCAATGAAACATGAATCTAAATGTATAATGCATTATATTACTTTGGTCTGAACCTCACCAAGGATGATTATGAATCTTGATTAATCTAGAAATCACTTCAAACCCTAAGCTGTCACTTTAATCTTGATTAATTTAGAAATCACTTTAAACCCTGACTAACCTGGAGTTAAGCTGAATCAAACATCTCTCCCGAGAACTACAACACATGAGATCTCTTAATTCACAAAACTTGAATTCAAAATTTTACATAAAAAGAACCCTATCTTTAAAGAGAACCGATCTCTTGTCGATTTAACGGATAATCTCCTTTTCAAATGAACCAATAGACTGTTAATGTGCGCAATATATCATATTGTTCTGGTCCGAAACCCCTCGAGGGAAATTGAGATAATATGCATTTTCCAGGGGATCTTAATCAGTGACTCTCACAAGACTGACAATAAGGTAACCACAACCGTGTGCGGAAAGGCCGCCACATTACTCCATGTATTGAGTTAGTATTTCGCTATATATATATATATATATATATATATATAACTAGCGTATAATTAGGCAAATAATTAGCCTGGACTATGTTGCTCTTTCTGGTATTTTAAGAAACGAGAGGAAAAGAAAGAATCACGAGTTAACTCATCAAAATAAATCTTCATATTCATATACCCAGCACTTAGAAATACAGTGCTTTTCCTACCCTCTATATAGGTATAGTATAATAACAAAACATCAAAATTAAAAAATTATTGACCCAAGAGTCCTTTGAAAGTACAACACAGGGTGTATGACACATGACTATGTAATAATATTAGAAGCTTTGATTGACACATCTAAGAAAAGGGTGCTTGCTGCCTTGCTCCTCCAACTATGCAAAACTACAACATTCGATTCTTGAAACTAGATTTTGGAAAGGAAATCTCATTGATTAAAATGGAACATGCCACAAAGGGTGCAAAATCTGCATCTGATAGAAGGCAATCACTGCAAAACAAACGAATGCCGAATGTGTTGGAGCTTGAAGATTGTATTTAGTTTCAATATTAAGATATAAAAGTTTACTATGGTATTAAGAAGAAATACGATACCTTCTATTAAACTATGATAAGTTTACTGAAGCATCTCATCTAACTTTTGCCTGTATTGGGCCAAAGTCTGCAACATTGAAGGCAAATCAGAAGAAACAGTTAGGACAACCCTTTATGGCCATAAGTTGTGTTAACGTAATTTAAGTTTAAATGATAAACGAAGCACAATATCGCTCTCAATTTATTATTATCTTGAACAGGTGGCTACTGATTGGTGAATCAACTCCTTTCTATTTGTGCTTTTTCCTATCCAGTGACCAAGACAAGATTTCAAGGTAAAAAAAGAGATGTTCAAGCCACAATGGTCAGAAACAACTAATTTCTCTATAAACCCCCTATATAAATAAGTTGAAAGGGGAAAACATTCTCATCAATAAACAACTTATTTGTCAAAATATGAAAAGTTGTCCTTTTGTTGGTACACATTTCAACAATATTATGGCAGTCCCATGTTTAACTGATCAAGAATGAATCACCATACCTTTATCGTAGTACTTCATGTAGCTCATGCACTATAATATTTTCAACAGTTTTTATCTTTCATAATACATGCCAACTACGTACATTTTATCCCTAAGAGGAATTGAAATGCTGTACAATAAATTCATTTAGGTAGAAAACAATTATCAAATGCTACATGTCAGTTTGCCATATCTAAACAGAAAGAACTAGCACAATGCTAATAAAAGTGCACAGGAATTTTGATTTGCTTGTTACCATTTCTTTAAAATTTACTTTTCAACAGTTGAATATGAATATCTTAAATGATTCAATAGTCAAGGCCCTAGAAAAGAACATTTTTTTTTAGGGAAGCAAGAATTTTAAGGATGGGAATGCAATATCATTTCATTAAAATGTCAATGCCTTAACTCCAAAAATTAAATGGCAAAGATCTTACATGCTTGAAATGCTAGAGTAATTCTAGTCAACTAATAGAATAATTACTTCCTGAACAATTCAAAAAATAGGGCAACAAAAAAGTGGGAAAATAGTCCTGTGGCAAATATCTGCATCAGGTTTTGCGACAATGATGCATGTAAATCTTTCTGTTTCATAAGAAAAAGAAATGAATAAGACATGTATCTACACTTGATTTACTCTCCTCACAAATAACCAATGCTATAGAGGTCTTAAAATCGGAAATAGCTTTTCTTCCTATTTCAAAAGATGTCATATCCGATGACCAAACTATGACTAATACATGATTCAGGTGTTTTACGTTTTCTCCACATAATGTATAGAATTTCTTACATTTTGATCGACTTGATTCGTGTCCCTTGCACATTAAATAGTATTAATTCGCTAGAAGTTTAGACCAGGGCAGATGCTCAAGAATCTGTTATAAAGAGCATCAGGCCGACTTTGAATATTGGATCTTGAATAGGAAGCATACCTTAGTATAAGCATAGACCCCTGCTTCAGTTGGTGCAACTGGACTTCCTCTTCGAATAAATCTTCCCTCCTTGAATATGTAAAGCATGGGTATCCCAGTAGATAGTTCCAAACTTATAACCTAATAATGTAAGACAACCAAATTAGTTTTTCAAGAAAAGAAGGGGGGGGGTGGAAAAAGCTTAAAAGTCTAGCAATATTTGTTTCTTCACCTCTTGGGAAGTAAGCTTGTCAAGATACATAATGATAGACCTCAATGAGTTCCCGTGTGCAGCTATCATTACATTTTTCCCACATAGAAGTTCAGGTTCGATCTACAAAATTATATTTTTGGCTTCAGAGGAAGATGAACAATTAAGAGATGAAATCTATGACATCTTCAACACAAATAATTATATCTTACATGCTCTCTGAAGTATGCAACAGCTCTCTCAGCACACATCTCTAAGCTCTCGCCATTTGGTGGAGGTATATCATAACTACGACGCCATTCGTGAACCTTCTCTTTTCCATATCTATCTGCTGTTTCCTGCTTGTTAAGACCTTGCAATTCCCCGTACCTGCAAGACAGGTGTGATTTAAATATTATAAACAGGAACGAGCCTAGTGGATAGAAGGCATTAGGCTTGGCATAGATGAAAGATATATGGTTACATTCGTTCATTCAATTGCCAAGCTGTTATAACTGGAATACACTGCTTTTGGGTATCTTCACTAAAAATTTGACTCCACGCCCTTGCTTGCTCATTCTCATTATGCTGGATGATTGGCACCTGTACGTATAAGTGGCTACATGAGATCATGATTCTAAGGCAATAGATTGTAAATATAGCTTTCAGTTTATGAAAAGTTTGGGGTGGCCCCTCTATTAGATAAAAATGAAATTATCAAGTATGCCAGAATAACTACCACTTAATCTTCTATAAATACATAGATGTCAACTGGAAAGCTGCAAGTTTAGTATTTGAGATGTCAACACTGACCAAAGGAGGAGTATGTAAGGCATAAGCTTAAATAATGATGCTTCTAATACATTACCTTCTTGCGTCGGTGCTGGGTCATAGCAAGCATGGCAGTCATCTGGGCACGAATCAGAGCAGATGTATAGATCATATCGACAGGTATATTGCTAATTCTTCTTCCCGCTTCAATTGCCTCTTCCACACCCTTTTTTGTCAGTGGCACATCAACACAACCAGTGAACAAATTTTTCTCATTCCACATAGACTCACCATGCCTAATGAGGATTAGAGCAGCTTCCTCTGGACATAAAAAGTAGTTAGACATATTAGTAAAGAAGAAACACCAACCTGTATACATTACAAGATTGGTGAATTGGTACAATAAAAATCCCTTTCTTTTGCATCAGAAATATTTACTATTCATGAGGTAAAATTTTAAAGACTTCTCATACTTGTTTTCTTTTTGGAGTCACTTGTTGTGTTATTTGATGGAGTTGAAACAGGGTCAATGATTGTTGATTGAGAAGCTGAGGCTTGAATTACACTAAAGCTCCTCCTTTTAGAGCAATAACTTCCTAAAGTCATCAGCGACACATTAAAGCCCTTTGAGATCTTCAATGAAGCACTCCCATACTCCTGGTTAAAGCAAGAACTGTCAAAATGGCAATGAGATTGAAGAGTTCCAAGCCCTTGCTGAAATACCGTAGTGGCCATTCTGAATCAAGTGAAATGATATGAAGATGTCAGGTCACAGAACTCGAATCACGGCTACTTCCCAATTCACGTGTAATGCAATAAGAAAGAAGACGTATCAAGGAGCATTTACATAAAAAATAAAAAATAAAAATCTGACTCTGGTGAAGAAATATTCTGGCCAATTGGAAAAAAGAATATCAAGAAGCCAAAAATTGCATGCATGTCAGTCAAAATGCCAAAATAGATTAAATGATAAAATTCTAGTAATTTGCCAATATCCCAGCTCGGGCTAACACCAAATAGTCTGGCTTTAACCAGACCTTTTTAATAGATATTAAAGATTACCAGCAGACATGAAGCCTCTCACAAAGAACACCGTCTCATGGAGGAACTACGGAAACATGTTACGAATTCATCTATGGGGATTCTAAAGTCAAAGAAGAAAATGAAGAAAGTAACTCAGATCTAATAAATTCCACATCGACGAAAATGAGAACATTAAATAGGGATTAAAAATAAGTAAATCCCGCAACGGCAATAAATTCTACCCAAAAACACAAAGGAGAAAAAATAACAAAACAGTCTAAAGAGAATATTTCGAAATGATTAGATTGAGTAAAACTCACATGATCAAAGATATTTAACAAGAAAGGACCCCAAAATACACAAAAGAAATAAGATGATATTGAACTGTACAGAAAGAAATGGTTGGACAAAAGAGAAAGATCTTACCTTTATTTATAAGGCCAGATAGAAAGAATCAGTGCCTGATAACCAGTAAAAGGGTCAGCGAAGAACCCAAGGAAAAGAAGAAATCAAGAAAACAATAATTTCCCCAAAACAGAAGAAAATATCACCTCTTTTCTTTTCTTTTCTTTTTCTTGGGTTTTTGGGGGGAAATGCTGAGTTTATTTCTACAAGAAAGTTGGCGGAGAAGAAGAAGAAGAGAGATGATTCCCACCTACAATTGCTTCTAAGCAACTAAAAAAAAGAGAAAATAATTAATTCTTCTTAGCAATTTTCAACTCTCTGCTTTCAAACAACTATGGAACGGTAGAATACTGTTGGAAGAAATCAAAGGGAACTCAATAGTGACAAAATCAAGCGTTTATTTCCAGCACTTTACAGGAGGTTGGCAATTTGCTGTTAGATACAACTCAGAAGTAGACGCACGTATCAGCATCTACTTATATATATAAGTCCCTTTTGGGCGATTTTACATGTGTTTCTCTCATGGTTTTTGTTGGGTGCGGCCTTTTGTTACTTTTTGTTGTATTGCTGTATTTTCTCTTTTTTAAAATTTTTGCTTCTGACGACTCTTTTGGTTTCTTTGGAGTTGGGGTACTATTCTTGGGCATTCAACAAATTGGTAAACATTAGAGAAATATTTAAGATGAAAATTTAATAATTAGAAATTTATAGTAATTAGATTTAAAAATGAGCGACTTGTTGTTTAGGATATTAGAGTTGGCCAACTTAAAAAATAAAATGTGAATAAAAAATAGTGTCAATGGACATAAATGTTCTTCCACCTTCTTATACATAATATAGGAAAGAATAAGTTCATAATTTATCCATCTTTTGTTAATTATAATAATATGTTATTTTGTTCTTTTTATGAATTTGAACTATTAGATAAGAGATCACTTCTTATCTAACAATTAAAATTGTATCAAAGTAGTGCTATTTGGTGTTGAAAAGTTCAAGCACAATGAAGGAGACTCTCTAAATTAACATTACAACATACAAATTTAGAAGAAAAAAAATTACAATATTCAAATAAGAATTGAAAAAACAGCCATTGAGGAGCCCTAGGGACCTAACACCTAACTCCATCAAGTTCAGCCACCAAAACGAACCTCAATTTAATATACCAAACCTTTTCAGCCCTTCAAAGTCACCAAAAAGCACACCTAACGCCTTGTCCCCAACCCCTCAATCCTTCTTCGTCTTTCAAGAATTTAGTTCAAAATTCTTATTTTTATTAATGACACGAGTTTTGCATTGTCTTATTTTTCTATATTTAAAATCGAATATCTTCTTTTAAAAATAAAAAATAATTTTCTTTTATTGTCTAAAAAATACTTGTATTCATTCTCTTAAAATAATATTTTTTATCTAATATTTTATTAATAATCTTTTTAATTAAAAAAATTATATTTCATTAACTAATATAGTCATTTCACAAATCACATAAATAACAAAGATAATGTTATAAAAAAACTCATTAACTTCAAATAATTTAAAAATAAGCATTCAATATATAATATTTCTATCATATAAAATTGAATATTCACTTTTCTTAAAATAAACATAATTTTATTTCAAATTTCACTAACAATCTAATTAATTTAAAAAATTTATATCTTACTACTAAATAATTGTTCAATCATTAACCAAACTAATATCAATTTCTTAATTTTAAAAATCTATATCTCACTAATTAATTATTTCACACGTAACTAAATTAATAACAATAATAATATTATAATTTTTTAAAGTCAAAATGTCTTCTCAAACTAAGATTAAGTCCTCTAAAAAAAATCTTTAGACTAAGTGAACATTCCGATTTGGAGCGTAGAAGTACTATACATTTTAGAAGTTTTTTTGTAATAATAATTTTTAAAAAATCAACTTATTCAAAATGTTAATCGAGTTAATTAAATCCTGACCTTAATTAAGCTCCATAAGCTCCCACTTCAAGCGTATGCATTGCATGTCACGTGTTTGCCTATGCAGCCTTGTTAGAACAGCACAGGATCTCAGCTACCCTCGCACAACGACTATGTGCGGAAGAAAATTCTGAAATTTCATTGTCAAGACACTCCAGTTGGGACGGCTCCGTGAGAATATACTCTCGCATCTTACCTAGTTATACTTTTTTAAGTTTTAATTTACAGTAATTTAATATTGAGATTTCATTTTTGACCTTTTTTTTTAATGTTTTCACTTATATTTGTGATGTTTGAAAGATCCATTTTGTGATACTCTTATAAGTATAATCGAGTTCGATCAAGTTTTAAAAAAATGAAGCTTGAGCTCCATTTGTTAAATTTTAACATGTTCGAACTTGATACTAAGGCTAATCAGCTTTTGAGTTAAGTTCAATCTAAATTTTAAAATTTTTAATTTTAATTTTAATGCATAATATATATATATATATATATATATATATATATATATATAGTGTAGATTGCTTGTGATCTATTTGACAAACAAGTATCCCAAAGACTCAAATATTTAACAAATTAATTCAAATTTGACTCAAGTTTGATACTGATGTCGCTCACTCATTTACATACTTAAATACATTAAGATGTTTGGTAATAATATCCATATATGTTTTAAAAAATAATTAATTAGCAGCTAGAACTTGTTTCTTGTTAGACCATAGGCAAACTATAATATGATAGCGTATTAGTAAAATGTGAATTTCTTAAAGTAAATATATTATTTATGAAATTTTATATGAAAAATATGTGTATTTTTAAAAATTAAATTTGACATTTTCTTGAGAAAAAATATATAACTTTGAACATCAAAAAATAGAAATGATTTTTTTTTTGTTATTTGGAATGTTACATAATGTATATAAGATAAAATTTGAAGTCAAAAGAATGCAATGAACTTAAAAGGGATTTTCCTTCCAAAAAAAAAAAACCCCCTTAAAAGAAGGACTCAATAAAACCCTCCAAATATAAAATTTCTAATGTATAATCATCAACTCGATTTATTGCATGATATTGACTAAATTCAATTCAATTTTTTTTATTCAAAATACAAAATCGATTTGACATAGAAATTGAATTAGCTTAACTATAGTATTTCACTGGTTAATTCAATACAAAACAAATTCAATCCCCCCCAAGTGAAGAACATCGGGCATTTAGTTTTAATTTTGGTTAGATTCTTTTTAATATAGGAAATAAACCCCCATTTGTTTGGATGTTTAAAAAACTTATGAAAGCCAAAAATCATGTATTTGGATTAAATTTCAAAGTAAAAAATTATTTTAGTTTTGAAAATAAAATTAGATAATGTATTTTTTTTGAATTAGATTTTAGATTTCTTTAATTTAAATTCATGATTTGATTAAATTGGCTCTCACACATTTGTTAATAGTTGTTTGAAAATATAATATTAGTTTAAAACTATTAAAAGCTTATTTAAAATAAATATGTGAACCAATATATTAAAATTGAAATTATTTTAAATTTTAAATTGAAAGAAAATTTTAGGATAAAAATTATTTAAAATTATAAAATAAATAGTTAAAAATAAATTTGAAGCGGACTTCTCTCTCACTAGTCACTTTGTTGAGCTGATTTTGTGATCTTTTGTTTTTGATAGCTGCTTTTTGAGTTTGTTTTGTATATGGATAAGCTAACAAATCTACTAGTCATTTGTCTTTCATCTAGAATGATACTCTGATTTTTCTAATATTGTAATCTCAATAAATCTAGTTAATACAACATTTCAGTTAAACACAACATCGAATTAATCAACGGAACACTCTTAAAATTTGAAATTTCAAAAATACTCCTAACTCCAAAACAATTCCTTTCCTCTTTCCCCTACCAGTTTAAGCACTCATAAGATTCCAGCAATTATCCTTCCAATAGATTCAACTTCAGCATTGCATAAAAATGTAAGGAATTGTAGTTCATCCTTTGTTACAACCACCTCATAGTAGGAAAAAAAAAAGTAAATTTTAAAAAAGGGTACTTGAGCCAAGTACCACAAGCCAAACAAAACAAGTGAAAGAAAACATACATGGTGTTTCACATAGAATTTGAAGTTGGCTATCACTGAAAGCCCTAAAGTTTTTAATGTTTTAATTTTGATTAATGACAAATATTGATGAGGAGTAATGTCTTGATTGTACAAGTGATAGGGTTTTTGGATTCATGATTTAATCCATGCAAAGACAAAATTTGAACTCGAAAGTATACAAGTCAAGAGTATCAAAATTTGAAGACAAGCGTTTGTTAGATTGAATAGGAATTAGAGGTATAATTTTAGAATTTAATATATTTTGATATCTCTAGTTTTACCTCTAATTGAGTAATGATTTTTAAACGTTGCTATGTGAACTTAAAATGTTCTTTCAAAATGATTTTAATATTTTAAAATATGTTTTGGGTATTTCGAAAACTATGCATCGTGATTTGAAAACTTAAATATTTCATAAACTCTTGTTGAATTGATATCATAATTTATATGGTTAATTGAAATCATAATTTCTGTGATAAAGTATTTTGGATGCACAAATGAACATGTTTCAATCGACATAAAGCGGTTCAGGTATCGTCCACAAGTTAGTTTATCTTGTAAATGCATTTGTTGTCAAATTTGTTCATTTGTCAACTTGTGGATGGTCGACCGCAAGATGAAAACTGTCATACGAAAGTTGACCAGTAAGTTTACGGGTGATGTTGCAGACGATGCACTGGTCGACCATAAATTATTAGTGGATTTTTGTCTATTGGGAACAAACTTATATATACCAAAACCTTTTGAATTTTTCTAAGAACAATTTTTGAGTAAAAACATTGTATATCTTGATTCTATAACATCTTAAAAGCATTCCAAAATCCTTTTTAAACATCAATCTTGTTAAAATTATTTAAGAAGAGTTTTTACATTCAAATGTGAATTTTGAGCAATATTGGTAAGTCATTACTCAAAAAGGTAATTGTGATTCAAATTGATATATCTTCACATTAAGGTAATATTTATCAAACTCTCTATCTTTTATCATTTATTGTAATTGTATTAAGGTTGCAAGTGTTAGGGTGAGTCTTGTGTATGTTGTTTTGTATTCAAGGTTTGTTTGTAAAACCTTTGGGTGAACCTTGAATTGAATTATATTGTAAGGATTTCATTAAAGAGAGTGGTGAAATTATTATATAATCAAGATTGTATTGTAAAATTAAAGGATTGAGTTAGCCTTGATTGGTTGAGAGGTTATTTGTAAAACTCTAAGGTGAATTGGATGAGTTTCTTTTGTAATCTTATTTATTTGATTAGTGAAGAGATTTGGGTAAATCCTTAAGTAGGTAACTCAAAGTAGTGAATTAGATTTTATTGGATAAATCGAATCACTATAAATCATTATGGGCATTACTTTACTTTTTGCATTTTATTTAAACACATTATTACTTACACAACTAGCACATCAAGTATTTGATATTTATTATCAAATAAATATTTTATTAAATTATGTTGAAAGATCATATAAAAAACTAATTCACCCCATATTAAGTTTTTCAATCACCATTTGGTTATGGCACCATCAACATCATTTTAAAAAATTACTCCACATAGTGTTTATGACCATTCTTAGTAACAACTATGTAGAGGTACAAAATACAATCTCAAGTTTACAGAAAATTAAACAATAAAATCTGTAACTTCAAAATTATTATGCTTAAAGACTGGATGCTCGGCCCAATAGTCGGGCAATATTCACATATACTTGGCTTAGATTGCAAACCCCCGAGCATGAAGACTAATGACTCGGCTCTTCAAGTCGAGTCTTCAGACTATATTCTCGGTCCAGGTGACCAAGCATCTTTCGCAAGCAGCATTCTAAACAGCCAAGGGCGTCTCATAGTATTCAATCCAACTAGGAAATAGTTCCATAAAATAAGCCATTAGTTTTTTTTTTTTTTTTTGTAATATGCTTGACAATGGTAGCTGCTCATAAATTTAAGCATATGTTGGATAAAGGAACTTTGTCATCAAGCATATGTCTTTGTCAATATACTTGAGTGCATGTATATTATATATATATATATATATATATATATATATATTTGACAATACAACGAAAATAAACATTGTTCTACATATTTCAAAAAACCCATTTCTACATATTTTACATTTGTTCTACAAAATTTATAGAGTTCTAGAATTCCCTTTGTGTCTTTTCCATATAGAGATAGTAATGATGGAGAGTGTTTTTAATTCAAATGAGTATTTATTTATAAGATATGTATTTATATATTTTTATACTTTAATGGTGTTGCATTTATTAATTAGAGTGATTCATTTAAGAAAAAAAATTTGTTTCAATTTTTTTTAAAAAAATTAATAATAAAACTAAAACAAAAGTCGTGGTTTTACGCAGTGCAATGGGCAATGCGGATGACGGTGAGACTCCTTTTGCAATGGGCTCCTCATTGGATATCCTCAATTTCTAAGCCCATTTCACATATCCTTACCAATGTCAACTCATTTTAACTAATCTAATTTTTTCCTTCTTTTCTTTTATAAACTTGCAAAGTAGGTGTAACGGTTTTCTTTTTCTAATTATTTTCATGTATCACCCAGAAATTTAAGAGGTGTAATTCTCCATAAAAAAAAATACAATTACTCAATTCGCTTAAGTTTTTTTTTTTTAAAAAAAAGTATATCTATTTGTACACAAGATAATTTTTTTCTTGCAACATCTAATAGTACCTAAAACTTTTTACCTAATAAAAGAAGGGACTTAATAAATCTCACACCACATCACACACTTAGATTTGTACAATATTACATTTTTTGTAATTCTATCATAAGAATGAAAGATTTTACAATAATGGACAATATACGTAAATCTGTGACACATAACAATAATGTTTTTGAGGTAAATATCATTAAAGTCTTTAAAAATTGAAATAACTCATTATTTTCATATTATGAAGGAATTCCTAGAGATGTTACACGGATCTCTCTCATGAGTTACGTGCATATGTACCTCAATATTATCAAAGAATTTTGTTTGTTGTTATAGGGAATTTCTTCATGAGTTTTATGGATTGTTAAATGGAATTCCTATTTAATTATTTTGTATACTTTATTATATTTTCATGTGTTTAAATAATAATTTGTTTATTATTATTTTTATTTTTAAATATATTAATTTCTTAATCATATTCTTGTTTTGAGTTTTTCTAACCTCAAATATTGTATTTTTTTAATAAAAAAATAAATGTATTTTATATGTTAATTTAGATAGTTTGGAGTGAGTACTAAATAGGTTCCTCAAATATTGTACCTTTTTTAGTGAAATTTGTAATGTGTTTTTTATGTTAATTTGAATGGTTTTGTAATCAATTTGTGACAAGCCTATCAAGTAAATATCAAATTTAACCTTATTATTATTATATAGATAGGGCAAGTATGGATTATATCCACGGATACTGTTAAAATTATTAAATTTAAATTTATTAATAAAAAAGGATTTTTGGGGTTTTTTAATATTTTGAAGGAAAAACTACTTTTAGAAAAATTAAAAGAAATATTTTTTATATTTTTAAAAAATAATTATTAAAAGAATTTATAAAAGATGTTAGCAATGAAAATGCTTTAAATTATTATTATTAATAAGATTAATCATCGATAAATAACTTATTGAGCAGTTGATTTTATAATCTTGATCAATTCAAACATATTCATATCCTTACTAATTAAAATGATTAATCCCTACATCAATTAAACACCACTATCAACCAACATGAATAAAATACTCAATTAAGTTTATAAAACATCACCACATAATAATGAGCTTCAATGATACACAATTTAAATTATATAATTTCATGTTATATTAATTAAAACATGAGCTACAACTTAATTAAACTAATATATGCTATTATGATTATAAATCAAAGATTAATAATACTAGATGACTGATTAATATGCAAATTAATTAAAATGAGTTTTAATTAATTAAACATAATTGTTTAAAAATAATAACATGAGTTATATAAATACTCAAAATATTTAAAAAATAACACGACTAAAATAACTAAACTAATTTGAACGGTTAAACATGCACAATAAAGAAACGGTTACACAATTATATATTTACAAAAATATATATTAGAGGAAATGAGAATTTGATGGTTTTACATGGCATAAAAAGTATATAAAAATAAGAAGATTTTACCTCATACAATAAAAAGTACAATAAGTAAATGATGAATATATTTACTCTTCGCTTTGCGGAATTTAAATTACAGAAAATAAATTTGGTAGTTTTACCCAAGTGTACGGTAAAATAAATGGAAAAAAGTAAATAATGAAAATTAAAAGTACATAAAGTAAAAGTTAGAAGTTATAAGTCAAAAATTAGAATTTAGAAGTTAGAAGTTATAGTGGTAAAACCGACCATTGGTTATGCTAATTTAGTTATGATCCAATATAAATCACAGTGTTTTATATAACAATAATTATCTTGAAATTTTATTAATTAATTACTTTAATAGACGTTATTGTAATAATAAATAAACTAGTCAAAATACATAACTAAAATGAAGAATTTTAATAATTGAAATCAATAATAATAATGATAACTTTCCTTTGATTTCTTTCGGTAGTAGTTCATCAAAATTCTTGAAATATCATCAAAAAATCTTATAAAATACAATCTAAAAATTTCTAAAAATTCATAAAACTATTACAAGATAATAAGAAGATATTTTTTCAGGGTTTTTTTTTGTTGTTGTAAAAGAGTGTACAAATTTAGTAAATCTCATGTCCATTTTATAGGAATTTATAGGGGGAAAATCAAAATTAAAATAAATAAATTATGATTAATTTAAAAACATTGGAGCCAAAGTGAGATTTCTGAAAATATAAGGCTAAGTATGTAAGATAGAAGAAGAGCCATCACTCAGCTCCAAGTGTTAGTTGGTATTGTAAAACAAGTAGTCCAACCTGGTCTATTACGGGCCGCAAACCAAAACGGGTCAACTATTTTTATACTTCAAAATTTACAAAATAAAACAATTAAAATTTAATGGAAATATTAATACAATAATTAAATGATTTAAAAATAAAATAAAATAAATAATTTCTCTTCACGAGTCTATTATCAATAATCTTTTTCTTCTTCTTCACGATCAAATTATCAATAACAATATTTGAATCTATTTTAGAAAAATGTGCATCATTAATTAAGTAGTTCTCATCTAAAATAAAAATAAGTTAATATGTATATAAAGAAAATGTAAAAATAGACGAGTAAAAAAATCAATTCAACTCATATAGTGATTCTAAAGATTAAATGCAAAAGTGATTTTAAAAAATAGTTTATGAACAAAATTAAGTATTTTTTCTTAAATAAATTATGTATGAGGAATAATGTTATTATTAAAACTTATTAAAATGTAGTACAACAATAACAAAATAGATATAAGATTTATCAAGAAAATGTAAAAGATTTTGAATGGTTTTTTTTTAATAGTTTTTACTTAATGTTAATAAATAAATAAAAAGAGGATCAGGCCAAAACAGGCCAATACCCACATGGGTCGCATGCCAAAACAGGTCGAGCCAATTTAGCCCCGTTCTATAAGGAATTATGGTTTACGAGCCTAGCCCATATTTTTTACAGAAAAAAATGAACTGACTCATATTTTCACTATTACGTGTCGTCTCCGAATTTGACCTCGTTTTCTTAATCACATGCCTTTGTCACTAGTCGACCTTTCATGGTACCATCATTTGACTTTTTGGAAAAGTAAGTGACCAATGTGTTTTGTTACTTGTCACAATAACATCATAAAATAACTTAAAACACTTACATATAAATATATTAACCACAAATGCAAAATAACCATAAAATATCATAATTTAGATAATATTTAATCAAAATAACATGATTAAATGTCATAAAAATATATCAAGTTTTGGCTTAATTAGTTTGAAATTAAATTTAAATGTTGTTTGATTTGGAAAATGACCAATTGGTTGTCTCTATTTTGTTTTTTTTGTAAGAAATGCAAATTTTTTTTCTTATTTTGGAAATACTTCAACGGATCTAATTGTAATTTGATGAGTTAACTGATTTTTTTCTTTTATATCTTATTATTAGTAATTAAAGTTGAACAGGTGGAATGAATATTCACTTTGTCTTCTTTGGTGTTGGAAGTTTTAAATTCAATTAAGAAATAATAATTTGACACTTTTTTTTATTTAGTTATCACATTGATTAAAATGGTTTTAGAGAATGACAGAAAAAATATTAGCTAATGTTTATCTTCATTTGGAGATGTTTTGGTAAAAAAATATTGGATTTAACAATTATGTAAAAAGTATATGCATCAAACAAAATTATCAAGGGCGGACACATGATTATTGGGGAGCCAAAAACCATGTTAAAGACCATTTTTTAATACTAATTATGTTTAAAATATAAATGAGTCACTTTTGAAACAAAATAGTCTTATAAAAAAGTAAACCATTTTTATAGAATTCAACGAAGTATTTATTAAAAAAAATCAAAACAGTTTCAAAATAGTCTATTATATCACTTGTCAAGATATAATCGTCACTTCTTAAATCATCAAAATCATATATAAATGAATGAATCTACACTAAAATTTTCTTAATATATAGTTATCTTGAGAGGCCAAATAATAGTATATAAATTATATTTACTCTTTTTAAATGGATAAAGTAATATATATATATATATAGGTTTTTTCTTTTTTGGAAAATATAGAAGGCCAGGGTCCCTTCCAGGAGGTAGTTCCGCCACTAAAATTATTATATTGACTGTTATGATTACGATTTTAAAAAATATATTGTAAAATGATTGACATACGAGTATGCACGTCGGCTTCTAGTTTTGTTGGACTGGCCAAAGTCATATTTCTAGAAGTGCAGAATTTCATCGCCCATCTTTGATCATAAATTAATTTAATTATGTCTAAAATTGAATTATTCAATTTGACTTAACAAAAAGAAAATGACAAGTTTTGACCATAACTAGGTTATTACTTATTAGATTATATTTGTTAATAATGAGATTAGTGATATGGTTCCTATGTTGCTAAAATATGAATTTAACAATACTATTATTGAAATTTTAGACTGAATAAAAAACTTTTAAAAAGTAAACATGCGAACAATTTTAATTTTGGACGGATGAGTTATATTTGATTTTTTTGAAAACTTCAATAAGTATTGAAAATTTTGTTTTTTTTTTAAATATAATTTTTCAACAATAGTCTTTTTTATAAAAAACTAAATATAAAAATAAAAGTAACCGAAAACAAGTCAAAACAACTATTTGTTTTTTAAATAGTAGAGAATGGACACCCTGTTGCAAACATATGGGCATATCTTTCTCTCAAATTTCCATTAAAAGCAAAATTCAATCTTTCTTCCTTTTTTTTTTTGTTGATAAGTAATCTTTCTTTCTATGTGAGAGAAAGAAACAATATCTTGACTGGGATTTGTAAATGTCAAATGGATAGTGTAAACGGAAGGAGTTTGATTAATTCCATCACCATGTTCAATTTTGACTTTTGACTATTTGATAGCCTCAAACACACTAGTTTGAATTTGAATACCTACTCATTGGATATTGTATTTCAAGCCTACTTTAATAAGAAATTATATTTTTAAAAATATTATTAATTTGAAAATATATTTCAAAAATACTTTCTTTACATAAAATTATATGTGTGAACGCATTGTGTTACCGTTTTGACTCTCTAATATATGAAAGATTAAAATGGACAATCAAACTCTTATAATATTTCTTCCGCACTTCATATATATGCAAATTATTACGAGATTAAAATGATAATTTAGACATAGTTTATATATATATATATATATAAATATTTGAGTAGATTGATTAATCATAACCAAATTAATTTATTGCATATAATATATAGTTAAATAAGAATGCCACCTACTGCTACATAGGGTGTAAAGTTTAGTTGCATGTGTAGGTGAAAAAATGCCCCCGTTTCCGTCGCCATTCATCTTTTAAAAATATTAATTTTTGTTTCATTTTCCCAAACTTTCTTCTTCATTTAAATAAGGAACGAAAGGAAATGCAATCCGTAATTTAGGTTCATAAGAAATGACAAAAAAAAAAAAAAAACTTTGAGGGCATAACTGAATTGGTAAGGAATGTGATGATGTGGGGAAAAATCCTTCGACAATACAGATTCAAATACCGTTTAAGATAAATTTTTATTGAAATATTGTAAAAATTTATCATGAATTTAAATTTTATTGACTCTTTTACATATCTATCACTCGAACACATTACTCAATTTACAAATTGCATGATTAAAAACTTTGATACATGTCAACAGTTATCCTCTCTCTCTCCCTACTCAAAACAAAAGACAAAAAAGTTATCTCAGGGCATAAGAGTTGGTAAGACATCTGGTGATGTAGACTCCTCCGCAATGCAGGTTCGAATCCCGTAGAGCAATTTTCACCGAAATATTCAAGGTTGTCCTTAGATTTGAATTCTATTAGCTCTCTTCCCTCAATTCACATGTGTCTGTTCACTCGAGCACATCTCTCAATTTACAATCAGCCTGATTAAGAAACCTTGATAGGTGGCGAGGATTTTATCCCTCGTCAAAAGACAAAAAAGTTGAAAAAGGATATTAATTTGGCAATAATCATAATCATAGCAACTACTGCCACAAAATTAGTGGAGCGATAACAACGTAGCAAACCAGTGGGAGGATCACTAAATTCTAGATGATATAAATTAGTTGCATTGAAAAAATAATAATCAAACTTATTATGTATCATGAACAACAGGAATTATATAGTGGTATTAAGTATCAAGAGCAAGATCTTGTTGCCCTGGATTGTCTTGTCCCGCTGCAAAGCAATTGTTCAATATTTTATTTGAGGTTTTGATGGAAGTATGGATTATTTAAGAAGTAGAAGAATTTTAAATATAGATTAGAGGATAATAAAATCGTGAATCGATTGGCATCACATGGGATTTCTCGGGTAGCTCTTGATTCACTTCATGGTGTCTCGTTCGAGATCAAAAGTTGCCTGCCTTCCTTTCCTTTTTTTCTTCTTTTAATCTAAAATGAGATCAAACGTATATTCAATGAGCCAAATGTACAAGTTCTAGATAAAAGAAGTGGTGAAGAAGTCGTTTAACCCACGACTGTCGTGGGTTCGACTTCATGTTAAAACCTAATTTCTATCATCATTAAAATAAATTACAGTAAGTGGAGAGTTCAGCTCTATGTCAAGGCAGCCTTGGCCCCACTCCTCCACCCCCTCCCCCTCAACCGAGACACACACAGTATACTCATGACTCACTAAAAGTTACCCGCCTTCTTCAATAGAGGATAAAGAATATATAGTCAGCCTTATTGCAACGAATAATTAAAGTTGTTTTTGCTACGTAGTGATGTGATGCATTATACTCATATCGGCAAAGTTACTCATGATTTATTGTGAGAAATATTGCATTTATGATATAAGTTGAGATAATAACTTAAAAAGGAAAATAATGAAATATGGAACTAAGTAGCTACTTAGTTAGTATTGTCATTTATATTATTTATTTTTAATAATTTTCGAATAACTTTTATATTCATCCACCACACAAATTGGGCCATCCATTGGTAATATTTTCTTCTCCATTTTAAAAGTAAGATAAAAACATCTTTACTGTCCATCTTACCTCCAAATGAAAAGTTTGGATTACTTTATTCTCCAACACATTCTGACGGATTCTTTTTTAAATCCTTTCAATGATATTCCCATCCAAAACTCCCTATTTCCATTTTATGACTTTTTCTTCTCAAGAACCTATCCTTTTCATTAGTAGCTGTACATATATAAATATTGTGTTCCAGCAACTGTAAAAGAGTACATCTTCGAAGAATCATCAAAATGGCTATATTCTCAAGGCAAATATATATCTTTTTCTTTATCCTTTGTTGTTGCTTGCTTGTATCATTTTCTGATGCAAGGAAGAATCTTGAAAACGATCAGAACTTTCGTGTTCGAGCAGTTAATCTTGGAGGTTGGCTGGTTACAGAAGGATGGATTAAACCTTCTCTTTTCGATGGCATCCCAAACAAAGATTTCTTGGTATGTTTTTATTAGCAGAACCCTTTTTGAATTCTTCAGCATTATTGTCATTTCATCACAATAATGGTGGTGGTCCAAATAATAAATGAAGTGAAAATTTAACAAGTACTCCCTCTCTTTTGCAGGATGGGACTGAGTTGCAGTTGAAATCTGTGACGGTCGGAAATATCTCTGTGCTGAATTAGGTGGAGGTACAATTCTTGTTGCCAATAGAACATCTGCTTCTGGCTGGGAATCATTCAAAGTATGCAAACTTAATTTACTAAGTGTCCAGTTTCATTATTATTAAACTGTTTTTGTTTATTTATAATGAATCTGTACAACTTTCATTTTAAGTATATTCATGTTTATATATATATATATATATATATATATATATTTATGTTACAGTTATGGAGAATAAATGAGAAAAGTTTCAACATGAGGGTTTTTAACAAACAATTCGTGGGACTAGAAAAGGCCGGTAATGGGACAGAGGTTGTAGCCGTAGAGAACAACCCAGGGATTTCGGAGACGTTCGAGGTTGTCAGAAGTCCTGATGATTTAAACCGGGTTCGGATTAAAGCACCAAATGGATATTTTCTACAGGTAATAATTAGCATTAAATGTCCGGTATTTTCAAGAATAATAGATGCATCATTTTTGTCAAGCGTCCATTTTCTTGGATGATAGTAGCATACATGAAATGAACAGTTTAGAACTTCATCTGTTAATGATGTAAAAGAGGCAGTTCTCGAATTGGATGAAGGTTTTTCTTGACTATGCCAGAATCCAAATGGAAGAATATATGTAGAGTTACAAAACTGGTGGTTTTTGTTTTTTATTATGAATAATAGTATTTTCAGATTAAAAAAAAAACATTTATGTTTTTGGATTCGATATGAATCCAAAGGATTGACGTTGTCCAAACTCATTACTCGTGTTTTGTCTCCATGATATATACATAGTGAAATGGTATTTTTGAAAAGATTGTGGGAAATGGAAAATTAATGACTGGGAAGTTGTTTGTTCCGTTGAGTTTTTGTAGGTAAAACAGAAGAACTCGTGACTGCTGATTTCCAAGGGAATAGTAGTGGATGGGGAAACGACGATCCTTCAGTTTTCATCATGAGAATAAGCGGAAGATTGCAAGGTGAATTCCAAGTCACTAATGGTTACGGCCCAGTGAGAGCACCACAAGTGATGAGGGTATGTTTGTTCTCTTATATATATATTTCTTAATAACCTTTCACTTTTGCAAGATTCACCAAATAAATATTGAAAATAATAATTATATAATTGACTTTTTAAAATTATCATCATTTTATATATATTTTATAGGCATTAATTATTTTTAAAAAACATATTATTTAATAAATAGTTAAACAATTCATATAAATTTTTTATTAATAACAAGCATATAATTATAAAAGTAATTACTAAAATTAAAAATTAGACAATTGAATTGTGATCTCTTAAAAAAGAAATATACATAATTGGAATGAGAAAGATATAATATCTATTATGATTAAATTTAAATATTCATATTATTTATTTAAATTTAAATATTTATTTTTTCCATATACAAGTAAATGTGGGTATTTCGAATAAAATTCTTGGTACATGGTATTATCACGTTTGATTGAAGATTGCTTTGCTTTAAAAATTATTAGTTTTTTCCCATAAATAAAGGACTCCATATTCATCTTTATTCTTTTCTTCTTGCTACTTTATGAAATGGAGGAGATATATACCTTTTGTTACGGAGGAGTTATGTATTAGGCTCTTTTCTTTTCTTTTTACCTTTCTCTCTTTATTATTATCAGCACAATATCACAATTCCTTGATTTTAATTTCCGATAAGGATTAATTTAAGGTTTCTTAAAACTCATTTAAAGAGTATTATTATTATTATTTTTACTTATGTGCATAACCAAAAGAAACATCTGAAAAGCATGGAGGAAGTATTATTTTCCATTTATACTTATAGGCAATTTTGGAACATTTTCTTTTGTTTTATAATCGTTATAGTTTAATCTCTAATTATCCCTTATAACTAACTACAAATCAAAGCCATAATCACTAAGTCTCTATATATGCCGTAACCTAATCAGAGGTAGGTTTCTTTACTAAATCAAAAGAATCAACTTTTTAGGTTTGTATGGACCATTTATAAAAAGAAAAATAGGGGAAAGGGGGGAGGGGGGGGGGTTGATCATCAGATTCGGTCCAAGGGCAAATGCGAATATCTGCTTTTTAGTTTCCCTTTTAAATGGTCTCCATCTGGATATGAAGTCAACTGGTAAGGCTGAATTGCATTAAATGATAGTAATGAATTCAACCTAAGCGAGTTCGGCGGTCAACGAGACTCTAGATGAATTTTAAAAGATTGGTTATCATAACAATAAATAATCACTTATTAGCGTAAATAAACATATAAAGTTAAATAAATCTGAAAAAAAAAAAAAATAAAACATATTTTAAAAAATCATATATTATTAAAAACTTATTTAAACACCACTCGCCTAATAGTTTTGGAGGCAAAACATTAATAAGATGTTAAGAATCTAATAATTAAACAATTTTTTTAATATAACATTATCATGCTATTAGCTTTTAAAAATGGATTCTAATAATATTTTAGGTCTTGAAAACTAAAAAAAATACTTTTTTCTAAAATTAAATGTTCATATTTTTAATTAATTGTTCATAATTAAATATTTATTTCTTTAAATAAATATATTTTTATTTAAAATTTCATTCATAACCTTTTAATTAAGAGATTTATATCTCATTAACTTATAGTCTTCACCACTTACTACATTAATTTTTAATTTTTAAGAGATTTAAATCTCACTAATTTATGAGTCACAATTTATAAATATTAATTTCAAATATAATTTAGTAAGTCAATGACACTTTTTAATTTTTAACTAATTAAAAATAGACATTAGATCCAAACTTCTTGAGCCTGAGCCTAACGCCTCAAAGAAGAACTGGCCATGAATTCGGATGTTATTATTTCACAATATAAATGATTTTTCAATTTTACTAACAAATTAAGAATGTTAAAATATATATTTTAAGTTAAACTATCTTAAGAGTGAAAATCTACATTTTGTGAAGAAGAAGATTTTGACGAGTAATTCGTCCAAAAAAAGAAAAAAGGACATTAGAAGTGTTTTGCTAATCATATTATTATTTTTCCTAAAGCTAAAAGTGCTAAAGAAAGACTTAATTTTTTTCGGTAATATTCATACTTTACTACTTAATCAAACATGATCATAGATGAATTAATATGAATTTTCTCCAATTAAATATTTAATTTATTTAAATAAATATAATTTTCTTTTTTATTTTTTTATTTTATTTTTGGGGTTTATAACAGGAACATTGGAGCACATATATAGTAGAGGATGACTTTAAATTCATATCAAGGAACGGACTAAATGCAGTGAGAATTCCAGTTGGATGGTGGATTGCCAGCGACCCTTCTCCTCCAAAGCCTTTTGTCGGTGGCTCTTTGCAAGCTTTGGATAACGCCTTCGTTTGGGCTCAGTATGTAGTATTTCTTTCTTGTTTTTTTTCTTTAAATACACAGCAACTATAACCATAATTTTAGAATTATAGTCACTTTACCACTTGAGTCACGTATACTCGTCATATTTCTTCTTGTTTTCTAATACAAAATTTTCTCAATCATTCATAGTTTTCCCATTAATTTGTGTATCTTCTCGTGAGAAATGATTTATCAAAATGTCATATGTGTGACGGAACAGTTAACCAATATCACATCTTGTGATAGAAAAATTGTTGTTCAAATTAGCATGGTTGAGATCAACACAACAGAGTATGCATTGTGTTTAATTTATCTTTACAAGTAGAAAAGTAAAGATATCATTTTGAACAGATTGACAAGCCAGAGAGACTCAACTTGCAGGAAATATGGTATTAAGGTCATAATTGATCTACATGCAGCACCAGGTTCCCAGAATGGTTGGGAGCACAGTGCCTCTAGAGATGGTTTTCAGGAATGGGGACAAACTGATGAGAACATACACCAAACTGTTGCCGTAATTGACTTCTTAAGTGCCAGGTATATATATATCCTCTGTTTCTTATCCAAAAAAAAAAAAACTCCTGTCATAGTCCATCCTAAGCTAACTTTACACAAGTTTTTCTAGATTTTTGTCTTATCATATGGTTTCCCGAAGATGAAAAATGAAAAATGAAAAATGTACTTGTGGAAATATTTAGGTATGCGAAGAGTCCAGCTCTAATAGCAGTGGAAAACTACTGAATGAGCCACTTTCACTTCACCAGGAGTTTCATTAGAGAATGTGACCAAATACTACAAGGCTGGCTATGATGCAGTCCGCAAGCACTCTTCAACAGCTTATGTTGTTATGTCCAACAGATTGGGACCTGCTGATTCAAGAGAGCTCTTTCCTCTGGCCAGTGGCTTAATCAAACCAGTTATTGATGTGCATTACTACAACCTATTCACTGATGTCTTTAACAATATGACAGTTCAGGAGAACATTGAGTTTATCCGTACCAACCGGTCTATGCAGTTGAGTCATGTCACCACATCCAATGGCCCTCTCACTCTTGTTGGTATGTGATTTTTTGCATGAAAGTTTAATTTCTTTCAAGCTATCAATTGACATGCGCAATGATCTTATACATGACCTGGTTTTGTAACTTTCAGGGGAATGGGTGGCAGAATGGCAAGTTCAAAATGCTACAAAAGAAGATTACCAACAATTTGCAAAAGCTCAACTACAAGTGTATGGAGGAGCATCATTTGGGTGGGCATATTGGACTCTGAAGAATGTGAACAGGCATTGGAGTTTGCAGTGGATGATCCAGAATGGCTACATATCACTTTAGAAAAGCCTTTTAAAAATGGCAATTCATTATTCTCTCCAATTTGCAATCTGCCATTCTTTCGGAATTTATCATATCAAGTTTAACCAATCCATGTACAATGATGAGTTATATCTCTTCACCCTGTGAAACAGAGAAAGAAAAAGAAAGGGAAGGGGAAGGGGAAAGGGGAGCCAGGAAGGTATCGATTAGTGTTCCAAAGATTTCAGTAGTAGTTCAAACGAGGGTTTCCAAAAAAATGCATCAAAGAGGACATTCAAATATCAAAACATCACCACATGGTAAGTTATTGCGCTAATTAAAAATGAAAAGTTATAATGTAGGATGTACATTTGTTTTAGCAGAATTTGTATCCACAACTTTGCACTTACATTATGGAGTATGATTTCAATTCATATTCATAGGCAAATGGCCTGATTGCTGTTGGAGTTTCAGTTGGTGGGTGAAGTATGGCATTAGATAATGCATTCACTTGGGCAGAGCACCTTAGGACACTCAAGTTCCATTTATATCTTATCTTCTTTTCACACCATGATGATGAAAAGCTAAATGATAAATAAGCTAAAGAAGAGCCTATTCCATGCATTGTATTTATTTTGAAAAAAAATGAAAAACAAAGAACAATCAATGGCAAAGCCTATTAACATTTGCAACTAATTAATGTCAATAGTTCAACTGGTTTGTTTCACTGCCTTACAGTTTTTTCCAATATCATGGATAACAGAAATTATGGAACCAAGCAATGCATAAAATTCCTCTTAGAATTTTGATTTCTTTTATGCCAAATTCCTAGCTCCAAACTCACCTGACCAGCAAAATCATTGTCTGCCTCTCTCCGTCGTGGATCTTGAACACTCACATATCTTCAAAAATCCAACCACACCCGCAGAGAGAACCAGTGAGCTTCGAAATCATTAAAGACGAAGCTGTGACAGTGTGGTAAGGCTGCAACGTCTCCAAGCACGCGCTCAATTCCACCGGCCGCCTGAAGATGCGGAGAGAGAGGAAGTTTGGCGAAGGAGAGCGAAAGGGAGAAGTGGAGGGCTTCGACCTCGAGGCGATCCTCCCGGCTGCTTTACGGAGCGTAGATGATCGGAGAAATGAACGTGCAGCGGCGGAAGCGGGGGAGACCACCATTGCATATAAAACCCTAACAGGAGTGTTTGGCCGGAGGTAAAATGAATAAACCTCAGACTCAATGTCGTTACTCGTTACTTTCCTTTTTTATTTTTTTAAAATAGCCGTAACTGGTTAATTTGAGACTTGTAGAGTTTTTTGAATAAACCAATTTTTTTTTTATTTCCGCGTACTCAACTCCAATTTTGGGAAACCTACTTAGGAAAGTCTAAGTT